>JAPZAG010002160.1:0-20749 GCA_027475135.1 Bactrocera correcta
CGACTTTATACCTAAATATAAGATTACGGAACTCTTCCAAATGCACTGCCGTTATGCCGTTAAGGCTTTTGTAGACTTCAGTAAGATAAAGAGGATTAACTAACTTAAATCTGTTAAACTTATGATGTGAAGCATATCGGCATCGATTGCTTAATGTGTATATACAAGAAAATTGACTTTATACCTAAATATAAGATTACGGAATTCTTCCAATCCTACTGTCATTATGCCGCCATGGCTTTGTATCAACTTCAATACGTTAAAGAAGGTTAATTATTTTAAATATGTTAAAGTAATGGTTTGATGCATTTCGATATCGATTGCTAAATGTGTAAATACAAGCAAATCGACTTTATACCTAAATATAAAATTATAACATTACGGAATTCTTCTAAATGCACTGCCGTTATACTCTAAGGCTTTATGTAGACTTTAGTAAGCTAAAAAATGTTTATTAATTTAATATGTTAAACAAATGATTTGAAGCATTTCGATATCGATAGCTAAATATGTATATACAAGAAAATCGACTTTATACCTAAATATAAGATTACGGAATTCTTCTACATCCACTGCCGTTATGCCAACTTCAGATCGCTAAAGAAGGTTTACTAACTTAATTATGTTAAACTAATGATTTGAAGCATTTCGATATCGCTTGCCAAATATGTATATACAAGAAAATCGAATTCATACCTAAATATAAGACTACGGAATTCTTCCAAATGTACTGTCGTTATGCCGCCATGACTCTTTATCAACTTCAATACGTTAAAGAAGGTTAATTAACTTAAATATGTTAAACTAATGATTTGAAGCATTTCGATATCGATTGCTAAATGTGTATATACAAGAAAATCGAATTTATATCTAAATATAAAATTAAAGCATTACGGAATTCTTTTAAATGCACTGCCGTTATACCGTTAAGGCTTTATGTAGACTTCAGTAAGCTAAAAAATGTTAATTAACTTAATATGTTAAACTAATGATTTGAAGCATTTCGATATCGCTTGCCAAATATGTATATACAAGAAAATCGAATTCATACCTAAATATAAGATTACGGAATTCTTCCAAATGTACTGTCGTTATGCCGCCATGGCTCTATGTCAACTTCAATTCGTTAAAGAAGGTTAATTAACTTAAAAAAGTTAAACTAATAATTTGAAGCATTTTGATATCGCTTGCTAAATGAGTATATACAAGAAATTCGAATTTATACCTAAATATAAGATAACGGAATTCTTCTAAATGCAGTGCAGTTATAGCGTTAAGGCTTTATGTAGACTTCAGTGCGTTAAAGAAGGTTTATTAACTTAAATATGTTAAACTAGTGATTTGAAGCATTTCGATATCGATTGCTAAATGGGTATATTGAACAAAATCGACTTTATACCTAAATATAAGATTACGGAACTCTTCCAAATGCACTGCCGTTATGCCGTTAAGGCTTTTGTAGACTTCAGTAAGATAAAGAGGATTAACTAACTTAAATCTGTTAAACTTATGATGTGAAGCATATCGGCATCGATTGCTTAATGTGTATATACAAGAAAATCGACTTTATACCTAAATATAAGATTACGGATTTGTCCCAAATGTACTGTCGTTATGCCGCCATGGCTTTGTATCACCTTCAATACGTTAAAGAAGGTTTATTAACTTAAATATGTTAAACTAATGATTTGAAGCATTTCGATATCAATTGCTAAATGAATATGTACAAGAAAATCGAATTCATACCTAAATACAAGATTACGTAATTCTTCTAAATGCACTGCCGTTATGCCGTTAAGCCTTTTGCAGACTTCAGTAAGAAAAAGAGGGTTAAGTAACTTAATTATGTTTAAGCATTTCGATATCGATTGCTAAATTTGTATCAACTAAAATACGTTAAAGAAGGTTAATTAACCTAAATATGTTAAACTTATGATTTGAAGCATTTCGATATCGCTTGCCAAATATGTATGTACAAGAAAATCGAATTTATACATAAATATAAAATAACGGAATTCTTCTACATGCACTGCCGTTATGCCGTTAACGCTTATGTAGACTTCAGTGCGTTAAAGAAGGTTTATTAACTTAAATATGTTAAACTAATGACTTTTAGCATTTCGATATCGATTGCTAAATGTGTATATACAAGAAAATTGACTTTATACCTAAATATAAGATTGCGGAATTCTTC
Source organism: Bactrocera correcta (assembly GCA_027475135.1). Lineage (NCBI taxonomy): Eukaryota > Metazoa > Arthropoda > Insecta > Diptera > Tephritidae > Bactrocera > Bactrocera correcta. Next base: position 2,195 of record JAPZAG010002160.1, read on the forward strand.
CAATCCTACTGTCATTATGCCGCCATGGCTTTGTATCAACTTCAATACGTTAAAGAAGGTTAATTATTTTAAATATGTTAAAGTAATGGTTTGATGCATTTCGATATCGATTGCTAAATGTGTAAATACAAGAAAATCGAACTTATACCTAAATATAAGATAACGGAATTCTTCTAAATGCAGTGCAGTTATACCGTTATGGCTTTATGTAGACTTTAGTGCGTTAAAGAAGGTTTATTATCTTAAATATGTTAAACTAATGATTTGAAGCATTTCGATATCGATTGCTAAATGCGTATATTGAACAAAATCGACTTTATACCTAAATATAAGATTACGGAACTCTTCCAAATGCACTGCCGTTATGCCGTTAAGGCTTTTGTAGACTTCAGTAAGATAAAGAGGATTAATTAACTTAAATCTGTTAAACTTATGATGTGAAGCATATCGGCATCGATTGCTAATTGTGTATATACAAGAAAATCGATTTTATACCTAAATATACGATTACGGAGCTGTCCCAAATATACTGTCGTTATGCCGCCATGGCTTTGTATCACCTTCAATACGTTAAAGAAGGCTTATTAACTTAAATATGTTAAACTAATGATTTGAAGCATTTCGATATCGATTGTTAAATGTGTATATACAAGAAAATCGAATTTATACCTAAACATAAGATTACGGAATTCTTCTACATGCACTGCCATTATACCGCCATGGCTTTATGTTAACTTCAGTGCGTTAAAGAAGGTTTATTAACTTAAATATGTTAAACTAATGAGTTGAAGCATCCCGATATCGATTGCCTAATGTGTATATACAACAAAATCGAATTTATACCTAAACATAAGATTATGGAATTCTTCTACATGCACTGCCGTTATACCGCCATGGCTTTATGTTAACTTCAGTGCGTTAAAGAAGGCTTATTAACTTAACTATGTTAAACTAATGGTTTAAAGCATTTCGATATCGACTGCTAACTGTGTAAATATAACAAAATCGAGTTTATACCTAAATATAAAATTATAACATTACGGATTTCTTCTAAATGCACTGCCGTTATACCGTTAAGGCTTTATGTAGACCTCATTAAGCAAAAAAATGCTTATTAACTTAATATGTTAAACTAATGATTTGAAGCATTTCGATATCGATAGCTAAATGTGTATATACAAGAAAATCGGCTTTATACCTGAATATAAGATAACGGAATTCTTCTAAATGCACTGCCGTTATGCCGCCATAGCTTTATATCAAAAATTTATACCTAAATATAAGGTAACGGAGTTCTTCTAAACGCACTGCCGTTATGCCGTTAAGGCTTTATGTAGACTTCAGTAAGATAAAGGGAAATAATTAACTTAAATATGTTAAGCTTATGATTTGAAGCATTTCGATATCGATTGCTAAATATGTAAATACAAGAAAATCGACTTTGTACCTAAATATAAGATTACGGAATTCTTCTAAATGCACTGCAGTTATACCGTTAAGGCTTTATGTAAACTTCAGAGCGTTAAAAAAGATTTATTATAAATAACTTGAAAATGTAAAACTAATGATTTGAGGCATTTCGATATCGATTGCTAAATGTGTATGTACAACAATATCGACTTGATACTTAAATAAAAGATAACGGAATTCTTCTACATGCACTGCCGTTATGCCGTTAAGGCTTTTGTAGACTTCAGTATGAAAAAGAGGGTTAATTAACTTAAATATGTTAAACTAATATTTTGAAGCATTTCGATATCGATTGCTAAATGAGTATATACAAGAAAGTCGACTTTGTACCTAAATATAAGATTATGGAATTCTTCTAAATGCACTGCCGTTATGCCGCCATGGCTTCATGTCACCTTCGGTAGGTTAAAGAAGGTAATTTAACTTAAATATGTTAAACTAATGATTTGAAGCATTTCGATATCGATTGTTAAATGTGCTAGTACAAGAAACTTGACTTTATACCGAAACATAGGATAACGGAATTCTTCCAAATGCACTGCCGTTAATCCGCCATGGCTTTATGTCAACTTCAGTTCGTTAAAGAAGGTTTGTTAACTTAAATATGTTAAACTAATGATTTGAAGCATTTCGATATCGATTGCTAAATATGTAAATACAAGAAAATCGACTTTATACCTTAATATAAGATTACGGAATTCTTCTAAATGCACTGCAGTTATACCGTTAAGGCTTTATGTAGACTTCAGTGCGTTAAAGAGGGTTTATTAACTTTAATATGTTAAACTAATGATTTGAAGCATTTCGATATCGATTACTAAATGTGTATATACAAGAAAATCGACTTTATACCTAAATATAAGATAACGGAATTCTTCTACATGCACTGCCGTTATGCCGCAATGATTTTATGCCAACTTCAGTTCTTCGAAGAAAGTTTATTAACTTAAATATGTTAAACTAATGAGTTGAAGCATCTCGATATCGATTGCTAAATGTGTATGTACAACAATATCGACTTTATACCTAAATAAAAGATAACGGAATTCTTCTACATGCACTGCCGTTATGCCGTTAAGGCTTTTGTAGACTTCAGTATGAAAAAGAGGGTTAATTAACTTAAATATGTTAAACTAATATTTTGAAGCATTTCGATATCGATTGCTAAATATGTAAATACAAGAAAATCGACTTTATACCTTAATATAAGATTACGGAATTCTTCTAAATGCACTGCAGTTATCCCGTTAAGGCTTTATGTAGACTTCAGTGCGTTAAAGAAGGTTTATTAACTTTAGTATGTTAAACTAATCATTTGAAGCATTTCGATATCGATTACTAAATGTGTATATACAAGAAAATCGAATTTACATATACCTAAATATAAGATTACGGAATTCTTCCAAATGTACTGTCGTTATGCCGCCATGGTTTGTATCAACTACAATACGTTAAAGAAGGTTAATTATTTTAAATATGTTAAACTAATGGTTTGAAGCATTTCGATATCAACTGCTAAATGTGTAAATACAACAAAATCGACTTTATACCTAAATATAAAATTATAACATTACGGATTTCTTCTAAATGCACTGCCGTTATCCCGTTAAGGCTTTATGTAGACTTCATTAGTTTAACTTTAAAGAAAATTTTAAGCATTTCGATATCGATAGCTAAAGGTGTATATACAACAAAATCGAATTTATACCTAAACATAAGATTACGGAATTCTTCTACATACACTGCCGTTATACCGCCATGGCTTTATATCAACTTCAATATGTTAAAGAAGGTTAACTAACTTAAATATGTTAAACTAATGATTTGAAGCATTTCGATATCGATTGCTAAATGTGTATATACAAGAAAATCGACTTTATACCTGAATATAAGATTACGGAATTCTTCTACATGCACTGCCGTTATGCCGCCATGGCTTTATATCAACTTCAATATGTTAAAGAAGGTTAACTAACTTAAATATGTTAAACTTATGATTTGAAACATTTCGATATCGCTTGCTTAATGTGTATATACAAGAAAATCGAATTTATACCTAAATATAAGATAACGGAATTCTTCTAAACGCACTGCCGTTATGCCGTTAAGGCTTTATGTAGACTTCAGTAAGATAGAGGGGAATAATTAACTTAAATATGTTAAACTTATGATTTGAAGCATTTCGATTTCGATTGCTAAATATGTAAATACAAGAAAATCGACTTTGTACCTAAATATAAGATTACGGAATTCTTTTAAATGCACTGCAGTTATACCGTTAGGGCTTTATGTAAACTTCAGTGCGTTAGAGAAAGTTTACTATAAATAACTTAAAAATGTAAAACTAATGATTTGAAGCATTTCGATATCGATTGCTAAGGCGTTAAGGCTTTATGTAGACTTCAGTGCGTTAAAGAAGGTTTATTAACTTTAATATGATAAGCTAATGATTTGAAGCATTTCGATATCGATTACTAAATGTGTATATACAAGAAAGTCGACTTTATACGTAAATATAAGATAACGGAATACTTCTAAATGCACTGCCATGATTTTATGCCAACTTCAGTTCTTCGAAGAAAGTTTATTAACTTAAATATGTTAAACTAATGAGTTGAAGCATTTCGATATCGATTGCTCGATGTGTTAATACAACAAATAGATTTTATACCTAAATATAAAATTACGGAATTCTTCTACATGCACTGCCGTTATGCCGCCATGGCTTTATATCAACTTCAATATGTTAAAGAAGGTTAACTTACTTAAATATGTTAAACTAATGATTTGAAACATTTCGATATCGCTTGCCAAATGTGTATATATAAGACAATCGAATTTATACCTAAATATAAGATAACGGAATTCTTCTAAATGCACTGCCGTTATGCCGTTAAGGTTTTATGTAGACTTCAGTAAGATAGAGGGGAATAATTAACTTAAATATGTTAAACTTATGATTTGAAGCATTTCGATTTCGATTGCTAAATATGTAAATACAAGAAAATCGACTTTGTACCTAAATATAAGATAACGGAATTCTTTTAAATGCACTGCAGTTATACCGTTAAGGCTTTATGTAGACTTCTGTGCGTTAAAGGTTTATTAACTTAAATATGTTAAACTAATGATTTGAGGCATTTCGATATCAATTGCTAAATGTGTATATACAAGAAAATCGACTTTATACCTTAATAAAAGCTAACCGAATTCTTCTAAATGCACTGCCGATATGCCGCCATGGCTTTAAGCCAAGTTCAGATCGTTGAAGAAGGTTTATTAACTTAAATATGTTAAACTAATGAGTTGAAGCATCTCGATATCGATTGCTAAATGTGTATATACAACAAAATCGAATTTATACCTAAACATAAGTTTACGGAATTCTTCTACATGCACTACCGTTTTGCCGCCGTGTCTTTATGTTAACTTCAGTGCGTTAAAGAAGCTTTATTAACTTAAATATGTTAAAATAATGATTTGAAGTATTTCGATATCGATTGCTAAATGAGTATATACAAGAAAATCGACTTTATACCTGATTATAAGGTTACGTAATTCTTCTAAATTCACTGCCGTTATGCCGTTAAGGATTTATGTAGACTTCAGTAAGATAAAGAGGGTTGATTAACTTAAATATGTTAAGCTAATGATTTGAAGCATTTCGATGTCGATTGATAAATGTGTATAAACAAGAAAACCGATTTTATACCTAGATATAAGATTACGGAATTCTTCTACATGCACTGCCGTTATGCCGCCAAGGATTTATCTCACCTTCGGTAGGTAAAAAAAGGTAATTTTACTTAAATATGTTAAACTAATGATTTGAATCATTTCGATATCGATTGCTAAATGTGCTAGTACAAGAAACCTGACTTTATACCTAAACATAGGATAACGGAATTCTTCCAAATGCACTGCCGCTATTCCGCCATGGCTTTATGTCATCTTCAGTTCGTTAAAGTAGGTTTGTTAACTTAAATATGTTAAACTAATGATTTGAAGCATTTCGATATCGATTGCTAAATGTGTATATACAAGAAAATCGACTTTATACCAAAATATAAGATTACGGAATTCTTCTACATGCACTGCCGTTATGCCGCCATGGCTTTATGACAACTTCAGTGCGTTATGTTAAATATGTTAAACTATTGAATTGAAGCATTTCGATATCGATTGCTAAATATGTAAATACAAGAAAATCGACATACCTAAATATAAGATTACGGAATTCTTCTACATGCACTGCCGTTATGCCGCCATGGCTTTATGACAACTTCAGTGCGTTGAAGAAGGTTTATTAACTTAAGTATTTTAAACTAATGAATTGAAGCATCTCGATATCGATTGCTAAATGTGTATATACAAGAAAATCGACTTTATACCTAAATATAAGATTACGGAATTTTTCTACATGCACTGCCGTTATGCCGCCATGGCTCAATGTTAACTTTAGTGCTAAATGTGTATATAAGTTAATAATTGCCTTTTTGTGGTGATTTATTGATGGCGATACAACTCGCCTCTTTCAACTCAACTTTACAATTGATTTCTTAAACTGATTGTTTCTAACTCTAAACTTACAAAACTAGTCTGCTTTAGGTGTCAGTGTTGTTGTCACGAACGAGGTGCATAAAAGGGCTCGGCTTATCTGCCGTAAGCGTGGGTGTATTTTTATCAAAGTCCTGATATTTTGGCGCATCAGCAACAAGAAAATGTTGAGAGCGTTGGTACGCTGTTGTCAAGTGCAATTGCTTACGCTGATGAATAATGTATGTGTGCTGGTGCGCAGCTGTCGGTAAAAACTGGCCTGCATTATCTCAGTGTTGTTGTAGCGTAAAGAGCTTGGGTTGGCTACCGTAAGCGTGGGTGCATTTTTTATAATATGTAGTCCCGATATTTAAGCGCGTCGAAAACATGAAAAGATCGAGAGCGTTGGTACGCTGTTGTCAAGCCCATTTGATTACGCTGGTGATCATGACCATAATGCGGATGATGATGTATGTATGAATGTGCGCCAATGTCAGTGACTTAACCCAGCATACGTGACAGGAGGAACGACTCTGTTAACTATCCCCTGCTTAAGTGCGAAACGTCCTCGATTCGATACGAACATATGGTTTTTCACTTTCATTCTTTGCATAGAGTCGCATTAGCGGACATAATTATTTGACACAGAAATTAGGACTTAAAATTTACCGTTAACAATATCTTAAGCTTAGATATATTAAGTATGGGAATTAAAGAAATTCAATTCTCAAAAGAGTTATAAATATTTTATGAGAAATAATATGATAGTTCAAATCATTAAAAAGTGGTTTTTATATTTTAATTTCGTTATTTGTTGTGGTGTTTTTTTTTAAAAAAAAAAACGTAGTTGCTTAACGAAGTTTGCTTTTGTGGATTCTTCTTCCATCAATCAATACTGTAGTGCCAAGATCCCTTTCAACAACCTTCTCAATGAAAACCTTGTCAAATTTATTCCCAAGCCTTTTATTTCGTCTCAAAAAAACTTTCTCTCCGGGGCTATAAGTTTTCACTGTTTTACCTTTGTTAGTTCTACGCAAAGTTCTATTCTGAGTTTCGAGCAGTCGTTTTCTTATATCGCCAAGTTTTTCTACCGGAAAATTGTGAAAGACGTCAGTTGGTCTCGCTTCCGTTACCGAATGTACGCTATAATTATATTTAAAAGTTGCTAATAGTACTAAATCTATAATTTCTACTATTTTCTGTTGTTCTTTAACGCAGCGTGAAATTTCCAACAATGTAGAATGGAATCTTTCCACCTGCCCGTTGCTTTCACTGTGAAGGGTGGGTATGAAAAATTGTTCTATTTTGAAAGTATCTCTTAGCAAAGTCCTAATGGTATTCGATTGAAATGCTTTTTCATTATCAGAAACGATCGTTTTGGTATTACCGAATACCAGTAAAATTTCCAATAAAGCATTCTTTATATCAACTGTTGATCTTGAGATAATTGGCTTTACGATAGCAAATTTTGATAACTTGTCTAAACACGTCAAGAAAAGTTGTTTACCAGTTATAAAAATATCTAAGTGAAGGATTTCGCCTGGAAGGCTTGGAATGGGAGTTTCACCAATTCCAGGATCAGGTGGTTTTCGCTGGTATTTATTTTCCAAGCATATCTTACAGTTAGTTATTAATGTTTTCAACATTTTTTTAATGTTTGGGAAAAAGTACTCACTGGAGATTTGGCGAAAATTTTCGTGTAAACCACGATGAGCTCGATTGTGCTCCGTTGCTATCGTTTCTAACTGATCATCTGTATTAGTTAAGTCTATGACCAAGACCTCTGTGTGGAGAAATTTAACACCGGGGAATGCCAGAACTAATGTATTCTGAATTTCTGCTAAGGTTGCTAGATCACAGTGGATCGCGTTAGTGACATTTGTATTTATGATTCCTTTTAAACACTGTACAAGATCTTTAACGTTATCGAATGCTATTGTGTGACGAATACGTTTTTGAAAAAGAATTTTAGTGTTTTTATTAAATGAGGAAGACTTTGTTAACACCAACTGAATTTTAAATTGATTTATAGGGCAGTTAACTGTCTTGATTGTTTTACTTGAAGACAATTCGCTATGCACAGTTTCATCAGAAACGGAATCACTCAAACTGTGGACAAACTGCCGCGAGAGTGCGTCAGCTACCTTATTATCCTTTCCGGGTTTGAAATGGAAAACGGGAGAAAACTCTTCAATAAATGATCGCCACCTCTTCATTTTTGCATTTGGATTCTTTTCTGACATCGAAAATATCAGCGGTTGGTGATCAGTAAAAATGTGGATATCCCTTATTCCGTACAAATAGTGTCGTAGCTTTTTCAATGCCCAAACAATTGCTAAAAGTTCACGCTCATTTGTCGCATAGTTTTGTTCACAAGTAGATAGTGTTCGCGAAATCATTGTAATTGGTCGCCCTTTTTGGGATAAGACTGCACCTAAGGCAGTAGAGGAAGCATCAGTAGTAAGTTCGAAGGGTTTATTGTAATCGGGATACTGGAGAAGCACGTCTTCAGAAGCTAATATCTTTTTTATTCTTTCAAATGCGCCAAGCGCATCTGAGTCAAAATTTATTTTGACGTTTTTGGAATTTCTCGCACCTACTTGTCCATTTTCCCCTCGCAGATAAATAGTTAAAGGTTTTACAATGGCAGCGTAATCCTTCACGAAACGGCGGTAGTACCCGGATAAACCAAGAAATGAGCGCAAGGCTCGAAGAGTTTGTGGAGGTTCATAGTTTATGATATCGTGAATCTTATCTGGACAGGTCTTAATACCTTTTTCGGAAACAACAAAGCCTAAAAATTCAACATCAGTTTTAAAAAACTTAGACTTTTCGGCGGATACTCTCATTCCCGCTTTCTCAAGCTTCTGAAGGATACAGTCGATATGATTTAAATGTGTGTCTTCATTAGGAGAATATATGATTATGTCATCGACATAAACATGACAAAATTTTCCAATAAAGTCGCGTAAAATATCGTCAATGGTCCTTTGGAATATACTAGGTGCATTCCTTAGACCAAAGGGCAACCGAGAAAATTCGTATTTCCCATTATTTATGTTAAAAGCGGTTTTTTGTCTATCCTCCTCACTTAAAATAATTTGATGAAACCCCGACTTTAGGTCCAATGTGGTGAAAAATTTTGAACAACCCAAATTTGCCAAAATAACCGATGTATCCGGTATAGGGTATCGATCCGGAATTGTTACCTCATTAAGTTTTCTGAAGTCGATAACCAACCTTAATTTTTGTTTACCGTCTTCATCGAAGCCTTTTTTATTCACAACATGTACAGGAGAATTGTACGGTGAACACGATTCCCTAATGATACCATCTCTGAGTAGGGTTTTAATTTCATTATTGATGAAAGGCGCAACAGAAATGGGATATGGGTAACTTTTGCTATAGATTGGTTCATTCGTATTTGTGCGAATTCTGGCTTTTACGGCAGTGTTGTATGGCAACGCTCTATTGGGATCGGCAAAAGCATTTATGTTTTTATTTATAATTTGACGAAATCTAGTCCGAACTAATGATGGAACAGATTCTTCTTCTATCAAAATGGAGTTAACTTGGTTACACGATAAATACTGTAATTTTATTTTACCATTGCGGTAAAATAAATACCCTTTAACGGTATCAATTTTTGCATCAATTTGTTTCAAAAAATCGTACCCTATGATACCATCAAACGTGCTTAGACTGGAAAGCAAGAAAAACGTTGAGGTATTGTCCAGAATATTTATTAAACATTTTTTATTTATGATATTTTCGCCGTTTATAGACTTTAATCTAAAATGGTGTTCTAAAGGCTTAATTCCTTGAAGAAAGGGAAGGTCCTTTATGTAGTTTTTTGAAGTGCCGGTATCAATTAAAATCCGGAGCTCCTGTCCGTTTTTGGTTTTCTTTGTAATAAAAGGCAGGAGCGACTTTATTCTAAAAAATTAATTTCATCACCGTTTTCTTCAATGGCATCTTTTCCTTCATAAGTTTGATTATTATAATTACAATTATAATCATAATAATGTTCATTTTGATAATCAATATCTTGAAATAGGTCATCTGTGCAAACCTGTAATTGATCATTGTTTGAAGAAGCTCCTATTTCATCTGGCATGAAATTAACCTTTTGTATTTTGCGAAATGGTGATCGACCTGAGTGCAATTGCTCACGAGAACGCTTAAACATCCCTGTCAAATTAGGATTAGAATGCTGTGCCCCAGAATTATAATTGGGTGATTGAACCGGAAATGTTTGTATGTTGTTGCTTTTATATCGTTGTTGTATTTTAGGAAGATTAGCCTTCTGTCTATAAAAACTTGATCCATTATCAACTTCCATGGGAGTTGGCCTATTTGCATTACCTTGAGTGAAACGTAAAAATGGCCGACTATTCTGAGTTATAGTTTGGGGCGGATACATTGCTTGTGTTGGCATATTTGGTTTAGATGCGTTACCTGCAGCATAAGCTTCAGCAAACTCAATACGCCTGTAATTAGTTTTTAGCTCCTGAGCAACAGCAAGGGCAGAAGGTAAGTCTTTAGGACCAGCAGAGAAGAGAATATCGCACATTGGGCGACGAAGACCTGATATAAAAACACGTAAGGCATTCCCTCTAGCGCGTTCATTTATAGCTTTGATAATATCACTTCTTCCACTGTTGGTCATAATTTGCTTATTTATTATAAGCGACAGCTGTTTTTCCACCTTGCTATAAAATTCATCGATAGACGAATTCCCCTGTCTCAGAATACTAAGCTCGTTTTCCAATACATATAACGGTCTCTTATCTGAATACTCCTGATCTAATCTGGCAATAATAGCTTTAAAATTGAGAACTGTACTATAGGAGGCAAGAGTGGAGTTAGCCGAGTCTATAATTTTGTTTCTAAATATACCCATGGCTATATAATATTTTTCGGACCCCTCCTTATAATAGTTCAAGGCGAATACCGCGGCACTTCGCCACGCTGGGTAGGATGTGCAATCACCCTTGAATTCTGGGAGAGATTTTATTAGGTCCAAACTCGCAGTATTTTCCGTAACTAATGGATTTATTGAAACTGGATGGTAAGATTCAACGCTAGGCGGTTGAAGGCGTTTAATTTCAAGAGTTAAAATATTTAATTGTTCGGCTAACTCTAGTCTAGTTCGCTCATTCTTCTCATTGACGATTGCTATCACTTCATCCCTACTAAAACTCATTTTGCCACGACAAAAAGTTTTTCTGCTCTAAGTCTGGGTTTAATAAACGTGACAATAGCTTTCAAAAAGTTACCCTGAAAACACTAGCAGCAAATAGATCACCTTAGTTCTTTACACGAGTTTAAACAAAGCGGATACAATTCTTTATGAAAATGAAATATATGTCAAATCATTATAATGCGCAGATTATTACTTTAAGCTAACATAACAGATTTATTTTCACTACTTTGGCAGAAATAAACCACAAAAAGTATTCGAAAGCAAATTAAATTGATGCTGACTTAAAAATTTTCAACACATTAAACAAATTGCAATATGAAAAACTATAACTACAAGTGGACACCAAAAGTTTAATTAACTTTAATTACACTTATTATATTTTAATTCGGAAATACGCAGATGGCCAAAAAAAGCTACAAACTATGTTCAGCTGATTATAGTTCCGAAAACAAATGCTTGCACATTTAAAAATAAACTAAATATATTTTTTTTGGTCAACTTTTATAAAGTATTTTCACTAACCTTCTATGAAGTTTTAATCACAAAAATTCACTTTACTCCACTTTATTTTCAATAAATGATTTATTTTTAGATACACTTTTTAATTTTAATTTTAAACCACTTGAAAATATTTTGAAAAATCACTTACAGTTTTTTTCTCTTAATGTAGAATTTAACAAATCAGCTCCATATGAATCCTTCTTGTTTTTTTTATAAACAGCTCCTTAGAAATCCTTGAGTCTTTTGTCCTTTCAAAAATAGCTTAGATCCTTAGGGTCCTTAATAGGTCCTTTGTCCTTTTAAGAGCCCCACGTTGGGCGCCAGTTAATAACTGCCTTTTTGTGGTGATTTATTGATGGCGATACAACTCGCCTCTTTCAACTTAACTTTACAATTGATTTCTTAAACTGATTGTTTCTAACTCTAAACTTACAAAACTAGTCTGCTTTAGGTCTCAGTGTTGTTGTCACGAACGAGGTGCATAAAAGGGCTCGGCTTATCTGCCGTAAGCGTGGGTGTATTTTTATCAAAGTCCTGATATTTTGGCGCATCAGCAACAAGAAAATGTTGAGAGCGTTGGTACGCTGTTGTCAAGTGCAATTGCTTACGCTGATGAATAATGTATGTGTGCTGGTGCGCAGCTGTCGGTAAAAAACTGGCCTGCATTATCTCAGTGTTGTTGTAGCGTAAAGAGCTTGGGTTGGCTACCGTAAGCGTGGGTGCATTTTTTATAATATGTAGTCCCGATATTTAAGCGCGTCGAAAACATGAAAAGATCGAGAGCGTTGGTACGCTGTTGTCAAGCCCATTTGATTACGCTGGTGATCATGACCATAATGCGGATGATGATGTATGTATGAATGTGTGCCAATGTCAGTGACTTAACCCAGCATACGTGACAGGAGGAACGACTCTGTTAACTTATACAAGAAAATCGACTTTATACCTAAATATAAGATTACGGAATTCTTCCAAATGCACTGCCGCTATTCCGCCATGGCTTTATGTCTATTTCAGTTCGTTAAAGTAGGTTTGTTAACTTAAATATGTTAAACTAATGATTTGAAGCATTTCGATTTCGATTTCTAAATGTATATATACAAGAAAATCGACTTTATACCTAAATATAAGATTACGGAATTCTTTTAAATGCACTGCAGTTATACCGCGAAGGCTTTATGTAGACCTCTGTGCGTTAAAGGTTTATTAACTTAAATATGTTAAACTAATGATTTGAAGCATTTCAATATCGCTTGCTAAATATGTAAATACAGAAAATCGACTTTTTACCTAAATATAGGATTAGGGAATTCTTCTACATGCACTGCCGTTATGCCGCTATGGCTTTATGACAACTTCAGTTCGTTGAAGAAGGTTTATTAACATAAATATGTTCAACTAATGAATTGAAGCATCGCGGTATCGATTGCTAAATATGTAAATACAAGAAAATCGACTTTATACCTAAATATAAGATTACGGAATTCTTCTAAATGCACTGCCGTTATACCTAAGGCTTTATGTAGACTTCAGTGCGTTAAAGAAGGTTTATTATAAAAAACTTGAAAATGTAAAACTAATGAGTTGAAGCATTTCGATATCGATTGCTAAATGTGCTAACACAAGAAACCTGACTTTATACCTAAACATAGGTTAACGGAATTCTTCCAAATGTACTGTCGTTATGCCGCCATGGCTTTATATCACCTTCAATACGTTAAAGATGGTTTATTAACTTAAATATGTTAACGTAATGATTTGAAGCATTTCGATATCGATTGCTAAATGTGTATATACAACAAAATCGACTTTATACCTAAATATAAGTTTACGGAATTCTTCCAAATGCACTGCCGTTATACTGTTATGGCTTTATGTTAACTTCAGTGCGTTAAAGAAGCTTTATTAACTTAAATATGTTAAACTAATGATTTGAAGCATTTCGATATCGATAGCTAAATATGTAAATACAAGAAAATCGACTTTATACCTAAATATAAGATTACGGAATTCTTCTAAATGCACTGCAGGTATACCTAAGGCTTTATGTAGACTTCAGTGCGTTAAAGAAGGTTTATTATAAAAAACTTGAAAATGTAAAACTAAAAAGTTGAAGCATTTCGATATCGATTGCTAAATGTGCTAACACAAGAAACCTGACTTTATACCTAAACATAGGTTAACGGAATTCTTCCAAATGTACTGTCGTTATGCCGCCATGGCTTTATATCACCTTCAATACGTTAAAGATGGTTTATTAACTTAAATATGTTAACGTAATGATTTGAAGCATTTCGATATCGATTGCTAAATGTGTATATACAACAAAATCGACTTTATACCTAAATATAAGATATCGGAATTCTTCTACATGCACTGCCGTTATGCCGCCATGGCTTTATGCCAACTTCAGTTCGTTGAAGAAGGTTTATTTACTTAAATATGTTAAACTAATAAGTTGAAGCATTCCGATATCGATTGCTAAATGAGTAAATACAAGAAAATCGACTTTATACCTAAATATAAGATTACGGAATTCTTCTAAATGCACTGCCGTTATGCCATTAGGGCTTTATGTAGACTTAAGTGCGTTAAAGAAGGTTTATTAACTTAAATATGTTAAACTAATGATTTGAAGCATTTCGATATCGATTGCTAAATGTGTATATACAAGAAAATCGACTTTATACCTAAATATAAGTTTACGGAATTCTTCCAAATGCACTGCCGTTATACTGTTATGGCTTTATGTTAACTTCAGTGCGTTAAAGAAGCTTTATTAACTTAAATATGTTAAACTAATGATTTGAAGCATTTCGATATCGATAGCTAAATATGTAAATACAAGAAAATCGACTTTATACCTAAATATAAGATTACGGAATTCTTCTAAATGCACTGCAGGTATACCTAAGGCTTTATGTAGACTTCAGTGCGTTAAAGAAGGTTTATTATAAAAAACTTGAAAATGTAAAACTAATGAGTTGAAGCATTTCGATATCGATTGCTAAATGTGCTAACACAAGAAACCTGACTTTATACCTAAACATAGGTTAACGGAATTCTTCCAAATGTACTGTCGTTATGCCGCCATGGCTTTATATCAACTTCAATACGTTAAAGATGGTTTATTAACTTAAATATGTTAACGTAATGATTTGAAGCATTTCGATATCGATTGCTAAATGTGTATATACAACAAAATCGACTTTATACCTAAATATAAGATATCGGAATTCTTCTACATGCACTGCCGTTATGCCGCCATGGCTTTATGCCAACTTCAGTTCGTTGAAGAAGGTTTATTTACTTAAATATGTTAAACTAATAAGTTGAAGCATTCCGATATCGATTGCTAAATGAGTAAATACAAGAAAATCGACTTTATACCTAAATATAAGATTACGTAGTTCTTCTAAATGCACTGCCGTTATGCCGTTAAGGCTTTAATGATTTGAAGCATTTCGATATCGATAGCTAAATATGTATATACAAGAAAATCGACTTTATACCTAAATATAAGATTATGGAATTCTTCTACGTGCACTGCAGTTATGCCTCCATGGCTATATGCCCACTTCAGATCGTTAAAGAAGGTTTATTAACTTAAATATGTTAATCTAATGATTTGAAGCATTTCGATATCGATTGCTAAATGTGTATATACAAGAAAATCGAATTTATACCTAAATAGAAGATAACGGAATTCTTCTAAATGCACTGCCGTTATGCCATTAGGCCTTTATGTAGACTTAAGTGCGTTAAAGAAGGTTTATTAACTTAAATATGTTAAACTAATGATTTGAAGCATTTCGATATCGATTGCTAAATGTGTATATACAAGAAAATCGAATTCATACCTAAATATAAGATTACGTAATTCTTCTAAATGCACTGCCGTTATGCCGTTATGGCTTTATATTAACTTCAGTTCGTTAAAGAAGGTTTATTAACTTAAATATGTTAAACCAGTTATTTGAAGCATTTCGATATCGAATGCTTAATGTGTATATACAAGAAAATCGACTTTATACCTAAATATAAGACTACGGAATTCTTGCAAATGTTTTGTCGTTATGGCTTTATATCAACTTCAATACGTTAAAGAAGGTTAATTAACTTAAATATGTTAAACTTATGATTTGAAGTATTTCGATATCGCTTGCCAAATATGTATATACAAGAAAATCGAATTTATACCTAAATATAAGATAACGGACTTTTTCTAAATGCACTGCCGTTATGCCGTTAACGCTTTATGTAGACTTCAGTGCGTTAAAGAAGGTTTATTAACTTAAATATGTTAAACTAATGATTTGAATAATTTCGATATCGATTGCTAAATGTGTATATTCAAGAAAATCGACTTTATATCTAAATATAACATAACGGAATTCTTCCAAATGTACTGTCGTTATGCCGCCATGGCTTTGTATCAACTTCGATACGTTAAAGAAGGTTAATTATTTTAAATATGTTAAACTAATGGTTTGAAGCATTTCGATATCGACTGCTAAATGTGTAAATACAAGAAAATCGACTTTATACCTAAATATAAAATTATAACATTACGGAATTCTTCTAAATGCACTGCCGTTATACCGCTAAGGCTTTATGAAGACTTCAGTTAGCTAAAAAATGTTTATTAACTTAATATGTTAAACAAATGATTTGAAGCATTTCGATATCGATAGCTAAATATGTATATAAAAGAAAATCGACTTTATATCTAAATATAAGATTATGGAATTCTTCTACGTGCACTGCAGTTATACCGTTAAGGCTTTATGTAGACTTTAGTAAGCTAAAAAATGTTTATTTTCTTAATATGTTAAACAAATGATTTGAAGCATTTCGATATCGATAGCTAAATATGTATATAAAAGAAAATCGACTTTATATCTAAATATAAGATTATGGAATTCTTCTACGTGCACTGCAGTTATGCCTCCATGTCTATATGCTCACTTCAGATCGTTAAAGAAGGTTTATTAACTTAAATATGTTAAACTAATGAGCTGAAGCATTTCGATATCGATTGCAAAATGAGTATATACAAGAAAATCGAATTTATACCTAAATATAAGATAACGGAATTCTTCTAAATGCACTGCCGTTATGCCGTTATGGCTTTATGTAGACTTAAGTGTGTTAAAGAAGGTTTATTAACTTATATATGTTAAACTAATGAGTTGAAGCATTTCGATATCGATTGCTAAATGTGTATATACAAGAAAATCGAATTTATACCTAAATATAAGATAACGGAATTCTTCTAAATGCACTGCCGTTATGCCGTTATGGCTTTATGTAGACTTCAGTGAGTTAAAGAAGGTTTATTAACTTATATATGTTAAACTAATGGTTTGAAGCATTTCGATATCGATTGCTAAATGTGCAAATACAAGAAAATCGACTTTATACCTAAATATAAAATTATAACATTACGGAATTCTTCTAAATGCACTGCCGTTATACCGTTAAGGCTATATGTAGACTTTAGTAAGCTAAAAAATGTTTTTTAACTTAATATGTTAAACAAATGATTTGAAGCATTTCGATATCGATAGCTAAATATGTATATACAAGAAAATCGACTTTATACCTAAATATAAGATTACGGAATTCTTCTACATCCACTGCCGTTATGCCAACTTCAGATTGTTAAAGAAGGTTTATTAACTTAAATATGTTAAACTAATGAGTTGAAGCATTTCGATATCGATTGCTAAATGGGTATATACAAGAAACTCGATTTTATACCTAAATAAAAGATTACGGAATTCACCCAAATATACAGCCGTTATGCCGTTATGGCTTTATTTAAACTTCAGTAAGATAAAGAAGGTTAATTAACCTAAATATGCTAAACCAGTTATTTGAAGATTTTCGATATCGATTGCTAAATGTGTAGATCCAAGAAAATCGACTACATACCTAAATATAAGATTACGGAATTCTTCTACATGCACTGCCGTTATGGTGCCATGGCTTTATGTTAACTTCAGGCGTTAAAGAAGCTTTATTATTTTAAATATGTTAAACTAATGGTTTGAAGCATTTCGATATCGACTGCTAAATGTGTAAATACAAGAAAATCGACTTTACACCTAAATATAAAATTAAAACATTACGGAATTCTTCTAAATGCATTGCCGTTATACCGTTAAGGCTTTATGTAGACTTCAGTAAGCTAAAAAATGTTTATTAACTTAATATGTTAAACTAATGATTTGAAGCATTTCGATATCGATTGCTAAATGTGTATATACAA
Organism: Bactrocera correcta; assembly: GCA_027475135.1. NCBI lineage: Eukaryota > Metazoa > Arthropoda > Insecta > Diptera > Tephritidae > Bactrocera > Bactrocera correcta. The sequence goes on from JAPZAG010002160.1 coordinate 20,182, forward strand.
GAAAATCGACTTTATACCTAAATATAAGATAACGGAATTCTTCTAAATGCACTGCCGTTATGCCGTTAACGCTCAATGTAGGCTTCAGTTCGTTAAAGAAGGTTTATTAACTTAAATATGTTAAACTAATGATTTGAAGCATTTCGATATCGATTGCTAAATGAGTATATACAAGAAAATCGAATTCATACCTAAATATAAGATTACGTAATTCTTCTAAATGCACTGCCGTTATGCCGTTATGCCGTAATGGCTTTATATTAACTTCAATACGTTAAAGAAGGTTTACTAACTTAAATATGTTAAACCAGTTACTTGAAGCATTTCGATATCGATTGCTTAATGCATATATGCAAGAAAATCGTTTTTATACTTGAATATAAGACTACGGAATTCTTCCAAATGTACTGTCGTTAAGCCGCCATGGCTCTTTATCAACTTCAATACGTTAAAGAAGTTTAATTATTTTAAATATGTTAAACTAATGATTTGAGGCATTTCGATATCGCTTGCTAAATGTGTATATACAAGAAAATTGACTTTATACCTAAATATAAGATTACGGAAT
>JAPZAG010002161.1:0-20715 GCA_027475135.1 Bactrocera correcta
TCATAAGTGTGTTGGTTTTGGCCAAAAAGTCGCGCACAAGCAACGATGTGTGTGAGCAGGGGCGTTATCGTGGCGCAAAAGCCAATTTTTGCTCTTCCACAAATCCGGGCGTTTCTGGCGGATTGCTTCGCGCAAATTGCGCATAACTTGCAGGTAATATTCCTTATTGACCGTTCTTCCCTGTGGTAAGAACTCATGATGCATCACGCCCCTGCAATCGAAGAAAACTCAGTTACGATTCACGATACTTTTTGAACACACCTCGTACATATCGTAAACATAACCATAAATTATATAAATCACAAGTGCGTATCAACTAGAGAAAGTGGCAAAAGATCAAGAAAATATATCCATGAAAATATCAAATTACTTAATTGCAGTTTAAAATAATTTTTTGACCGTTTAATGCGCATTATTTACATATATTGTAACAACATATTGCTTAGGATCGTCATTTAACACATTTAACCAATATTGGGTAGTCGAAAAAGTCTTTTCGTATTTTGTCAATAGATGTCTTTGCAGTCCTATATCTTCAGTCCTACCAATACCATTGTGTCATACCATATAGTACTGGAAAAACGAGATTTTAAGCTTCATTTAACAAAAAAAAATTGAAAAAAGTTACAGCTATTTACCGCTTGTCCTTCTCCCAAGGGACGCGCCACGAAGAGGATAAATTTCAAAAAGAACTGTAGAGTTACTCTAAGCAGTAAGACGGAGTGGAATGATTCCATGCTGGAAATGCTGCTGGAAGGCAGTACCATCCAGTGATACACTGACGACTCAAAAACACCGGAAAGTATTAGGGCAGGTATTGCGGGACCGCGTACCAAGCTGTGCATACCAATGGTAGGCTTCCCAACTATCTTTCAGGCTATATGTCAGTGCATAGAAGTCAACCTCCGCCGCAACTATCGCAACCAGCGCACCGCCATCCTCAGCGATAGTCAAGTCAAGCGATCTCAGCATATGAGATCAAATCGCTTTTAATAGAGGAATGCATAGAAAGACAATTTGTGCAATCGGGTGCACCTAATCTGGGTGCCAGGGCATAAAGGGGTAGAAAGAAATGAGAGGGCCGACGAACTAGCCCGCTCTGCGGCAGCGTCCAAGATGATGGGACCAGAACCATAAATAGCGGTGGGATCCCACACTCTTAAAGAGCTGCTCCACACAGAAGAGAAAACGGAGAGGGAACAGCACTGGCAGTAGGCAGCAGGTATGCGCCATGCCAAGCTGCTTCTAGGGGGGTACAACCTTCGCAGGTTCAATTAATTAAGCTTTCCCGTGACAAATTCTGCCTCCTCGTCAAGCTCTACAGAGGGCACTGCAAGCTCAGGAAGAACTTGTCCAACATGGGCATAGCCTCCTGCGCTAGCTGCCGGTTCTGCGACCAGGTATAGAAAACACCAGCACACCTAATTCTGGATTGTACTGGAATTTGCAGAAGAAGGCTTAAGGCCCTGGGTTCCATATACATTGACAGGGATCACGTCACTCAGTAGCGCCCAGCAAACTCCTGGAACTATTCAGGCTGCTGGAATCTGGTGAATACATTGGTATAAGAGAGGGCACAATAAACCCCAGGTCCCGGTGCATTACCTCATTAATAATCTATATACATATCTATACTATATATGTACTTATCTACAGCTATTCAAAAATGAATGAAAATAATGAAGAAATTCGCTATATTTTGAAATTTTTGCATAAAAAGGGAAGATTGTCATGCAAACCACCAATGAAATTTGTGAAGTTTACGGAAACGATGCCGTATCAGTTCGTGTAGCACAACTATGGTTCTCTCTCTTCCGGTCTGGAAATTTTGAAATTTCGATTTACACTGATGGAATAATGTCTCTTGCAGAGAAGTGGCAAAAAGTGGTCGATCAAAATGGTACACATTTATTTATTTATTTATTAGTATAAATATAAAAACAAATAAGTTGAAGTGTGATAAGAAATACAAAAAGACTTTTTCGACTACCCATACTTAATATCGAAATATGCAAAACTGGAACTATAGACGTGTGACTTCACTTCAACTTTAAATCTCAAAAGCTACGTGACCATTTTGAAGAAACTTTGAGCTTTTTTAGTGTCTTTTGACCCCTTTTTAATGAAGTTTGAACTATGGCAAACTCGGATCACAACCATGCTCAGTTCCTATCGAAAACAGTTTTCCGTCCCGTTAGTATATTCAACTGTATAATATATACATGCCTTTTGAATGCATCAACCGTCTCCCGTCATTCAGTTCCAAGTAAGGAGTATGCGGTGGACGACTCATAAAATTGATGTTTTAAGTGCTCAAAAATGCAGTTGTTTCAGTCGATGTGTGAAAGCTAGCATTGTCGTGGTGAAAAGTGATGCGTCTTGGTTTTCTTTATTTCTTGAAAGGCATGTCCAGCTTTTCTAAAAAAAGACCCTAATGCGCGAGGCCTTTTTTGAAGTGGGTCGTTTTGACAGTTGTTATTCGATTTATACTCAGTTTGGTTGACAATTCTTAATGAATATACATACTTTTACCGAAACAGTTGGAATAGACTATGTGAGTTTTTTTTTAGCGAAGAAGCTCACTTTTGGCTGAATAGGTTTATTAATAAAAAAAAAACTGTTGCATGTTGTCTGACAATAATCAACGATTTGTTTAGACCTCTTGTCTATGCAGATAAGCTCGAGACAATTGACGCTTAGTTGACATATGATCCTAATTTCTGCATAAAGTGGTCGAAAATTGGTCGTCTCGGCTAGAACTTATTCGAGTCTGGGTACTTGCCCGGAATGATTTTTGAAACACTATGGCAAATCCTTAACTTTATAACATATAAGAAAATTCATGTAAAGGAGAGTTAATTTTATGTAGAATCAACTGATTTTACCAATTAATGCTCTGTATACCATTTGCTTACTCTCCCAAGGTTCAGGTTGGCAAGTTAGTTATAACTTACTTACATTATATGTATAATAATTCTCGTTTTGGTGCAGGGACAGGAAATTTTAAGTAGTTTTCCAGTGTATTTTTAAATGAATGTGATGTTGTCACCAATTTTGAATTAGACATGTTTCAGTTATCTTTATTAATTATTTTATCATAGCTGTTAAAAAAGCGCTGTGAGTAATTATGTACAGCCGTTGACAACTAATTAGAAACGCTCCCTTTTGATTACCCTTTTGACTGATGAGTATAATGATGAAATGTTTTCGAATACCGTTATTTATATTCCTAAAAGTCTTGCATTGTTCGTAATACTCTATTTTCTACTAAATTCACTCTGTTTTGTAGATGAGAAGTCAGAGTTGTTTTAATTTTTTCCCAAATAGTAAATGATATATAGAAGGTGCATTTAGTGCGGCAACTAATTAGAAACAGTTGTTTAAAGAATTAAAATTCCTGAAGGCATTAATTTTTATTACTAATATTACTGATTTATAGTAAGCGTGTGTTCCAAAGTTATGGTTTGAAATATATTAAAATGTATTATTCAAGCTTTTTAATGAGGAAACGGTGCAGCTATAAACCTACCTTTCGCAGCTATATTTTTGACCTTTGTCGGTTTGGAAAGATGTAAAAAGAAATTTCGAATAAGGTCAAATGCTCAAAAAAATAGTTTTGAAGAATATACAGAATTTTAAAACTATTTTCAATGTTGCACGAAAAGAAAAAATCCGAAAAACTGCAACAGAAATACCGCATAATTAATACTGCCTCGCGAAGTGATCCAAAAAAGAGTTTCGCGGACATTCTACATGAAATTTAAGGCGAATACAATGTCCAAATATCGAAGAGAACAATTGGCCGGCGTTTGATCGAATCTGGACTTCCTAGCAGATCAGCACGCAGGAACTCACTTCTGACTAAAATTCGTAGAAACGTCGCGTAGGCTTTGCCAACTCTTATTGGTCTAAGACAACAAATCAACGGCGGTAAGTCGTTTGGAACGATGTAATAAAAATTAATCGCTTAGGTCCTGATAGTCGAAGGTATTTTCACCGTCCAATAATTCAAAAATTTGATCCTCGCTAAGTTGCACGTATAGTTGAGTATGGTGGAGGATCAATCATGGTGTGGGGATGCTTTATATGGAATGGTGCTGGTCCACTCTATAAGATTGATGGAATCTTAGACAAGGAGAAATGTTGACATCCTAAAAATGTCATGTAGGAGGAAAATTTGCGTGTTATAAGTAAGGTAATTCAAAGTATACATCTAATTTGACACATAGGTTTTTTAATGCAAATTCTACCAATGTTTTGGAGTGGGAATCGTCCAGCTGAGACTAAAACCCTGGCTGATGCTAAAAGAGCCATGTGCACCAAAAATATCCAAATTATGGATGTTCTTTGTGATGAAATTAAAAAAAAAATTATAAAGTAAATTCGAAATCGATGTAAAGCAAAATTAAAGTAATATCTTTATTTATCTAAGGTTTATAAAAAATTTTCTTTTCTAATTAGTTGTCGCACGCAAATCGTTCATTCCATATGTTTTTGTTAAAATCTTCAAAACAAAAACGAATTTTAAACAAAATTAGAGTTTAAGTTTATCATAGGTTTCAATAAAATTAGTGCAAAAACAATAAATATACCTGATTTATTGGAAAATACCATAATTTACTTCAAAATAGGTGTCGTTTCTAATCAGCTGTCAACGGCTGTATGTATGTTAATAGTCAGAGTTGGAATCCGTAAAGGAAAGTTTGTGTATATCGATCTGTGTATATTCGTACTTAACTACATATTCTAGACCCCGCCAACTTTCTTCACTCGGACTCAATTCGTTATCTATGACTTATCATATATTTTTTATTGACATCTAGCTAACTTGTTTGCCTAAAATTAATATTTTATAAATAAAATTACTTTAAACTTGTCTAAAATTATTTCTTTAGCTTCCAGAATCTCATATACAAGGTTCCAAAGTCAACAGAACTTAAAAAAATCAAATGGTTTTTCGGCAAAATCAATTTATTTTATTCATAATAGTCTCTTTCTGCCTCAATACAGCTTTTTGCACGGTCCAAAACATGTCGAACGAGTATTTGAGTTCGTTGGCTGGTATGGCCGCCAGTCTGCATAACGCTTTTCTTTCATGGCCGGTATGTAAATGTTCGGTTGAAATGCGACGTCGTGCGGCTTCTTCAACCTACTTCTGGTGAAAATAATTTGAACTGCAGAACTAAACAGATAAGGTACAATCTGCTATAAGACAAGGCCTTAACAACCGCGCCGTTAGTTCTGCTTTCTCCAGAATGGATAAAGTACAAGTACTGGTTAAAGTACAAAAAATCCTTCAGCACACACATGGAACTTGAACCAAATTTAGATACACCATCATTGAAAACACCATCATCGAATCAACCATTATAACAGCCGCCAAAATTTCAACTCCTCAAAAAGGTTATATGGAAAACAAAAAGCATAGCTTAACTAATAGGGAAATTGAAATATTAGTATTACAAAAGCGACGCCTATTAAGGGAACAACTGAAGAAAGCGGCCACACATGCACTGACGAGAGCCCTTAAAAGTGAGGAATAGCGTGCGCAGTTACAGTATATTCCTAAGCTGTCACCGAATAGTACAAAGCACCCGTTGTGGAAAGAACATCAAACTCTAAGTGCGCCAATAGAGTGTGAAATGCCAGTACGTGACGATAATGGCAAATGGGCAACCTTCACTGCTCAACTAAAAAATGTCTTCCAGCTAAACCCAGAAACTAATAACTTTACACTTCCAACAGTACCCTACTCCAAAAATTATAATTGAGCTACCAAATTGTGCTATAATCTGCATCTGTATGTTTTTCAGTGCAATCACAAAACAAGCTCACTTTCCTCAACAATGGAAAAAGTCAACTATAGTGATGATACCTAAGCCTGGAAAGGAAAAAACGCAGCCATCCTCCTATAGGCCCATCAGCTTGTTATCGTGCATGTCGAAATTATTTGAAAGACTTCTTATGCTCCGCATTAAGCCACATCTTCAAACTCACAACATAATACCATCTCACTAATTTGGCTTCAGAGAAAAGCATGGAACGATCAAAGGATCGAGCAAGGAATGTTCTGCAATATTTCTTAATGTCGCGCAGGCTTTTGATCGAGTATGGTTAGATGATCTTATGTACAAAATAAAAACGCTACTCCCGCAAAACACCCACGAACTGTTTAAGTCCTATCTTTATGATCGAAATTTTGTAGTTCGATGTAACACCACTTCATCTGAAGCCCAAACGATTGAAGCTGGTGTACCACAAGATAGTGTTCTTGGCCCAATGTTCTATGTTTTATACACTTCAGATATCCCAGCAAACGACTGCTTGACTGTGTCTTCTTTTGCTGATGACACTGCAATAATCAGCCGCTCCAAGTGCTCAATTCATGCAAATGCGCTCCTAGGAAATCATATTGAAGCAGTGGCCAACTGGCTCTCAAATTGGAGGATAGAGGTTAACGAGCAAAGATGTAAGCACCTTACATTTACCCTAAACAAGAGCAGCTGTTCGCCTTTGATACTGAACAATGTACACAAATACCACAAAGCAATCATGTTATTTACCTAGGGGTCCATCTGAATGGCGACTCACTTGGCGAAACCACATAAAGGCTAAAAGGACTTATTTTAATTTAAAGGCAGGTTCTTTGCACTGTTTTATTAACTCTCGCTCAGCCCTGAGTCTGAGTATAAAGTCATTATATGTGGGGCAACGCGAGTAACAGCAACATTGAAATTCTTCATACAATCATGAATTTCGTAACAGCAACATTGAAATTCTTCGTACAATCATGAATTTCGATGTTGTTGATGTTTCGATCAATGAGGCAAGACTCTTTGAAAAATACACGAAAAAAATCTCCTGTCATCAAACCTCAGTCATCGTACAGCTATAATTTCGAGGTCTACAGCTACAATAATTTTCTGCATCAGTAGATTGAGGAGAGTTCCTGAGTTCCTGACGGAGCTTTTGGTATTGCAGTTGTACAGCTGTTTAATGCCAATTGAAAAAAGTACCTCTTCTTGGATCACTCGTTACAATATGGGAATAATCCGTTTATCGAATTTGTTCTCGATCTTTTATATGTATATGGGGTATTCCATAGCAAATCGACCACTTTTGAACCCGACCCCTTTAGATTTTGCTGAAAATTATCCATCCTTTTCCACCCTTTGAAAAGCATTTTTGAGAATTTTTTCAAAATTTTTCTTCCAACTTCACAAAAGTTATGAATTTTTCAAAAAATTGCTTTTTTATTTTCAAATAGCCATAACTTTTGTAGAAATTGATTTTTGGGGACCTTTTTTTTTAATTTTTGGTTTTGAATGAACTTTTCGAAAAAATACACGAAAAAAAATTAACACGATCAATTATATAAAATAATCGGTTTTTTTTAAGTAAAATCGTCATTTTTTGGAAGTTCCCCATTTTATGGAAGTTCGCCGTTTTATGGAAGTTCGCCATTCTTTTTGTTTTTTTTGTCCTCAAAAAAAAAAAAAAAACTTCAATTAATTTGACAACCATTCCTGCTAATCCCGGCGTGAGCCAATTTTTTTATTATTTTTTTTATTTATTTAAAAAAAAATTTTTGCTTTGTTAATTGTTGCTAAATAAAAGTTTAGAGGAAATTTGTTTTTAATTTTTGAAAATTTTATAATTTTTTTTTTTATATAAATAAACAAAATATAAAAAAAAATCGGCCCACTCCGAGGAATTATGGGGAATAGCCCATATATATATGTAAGTACTGCTAAAACAAACAATCTTTATGTAAAAAAAAACTCGGCAACTCTGTAGCAACATGTTGCTGGAGTATAAATTTAGAAAAATCCTAACACACCTATGTACATATATATAATATGTATGTATGTGCGTTAAACATGAAATGCAAACGATCCATTGAAAAGATTTCAATGTTATTGTGCCCAGCTAATTATTGCCTTAATAAAGTAATTATTTTGGGTTGTTAGACTAATATTAGCTTAGTGAGAGACTGACAGCTCCATAAAATAAACTGAATATAATTAAGCACATGAATTGCTTTTATTTATTCATTCACCGCCCAATTTAGATTAAATTTCGTATGTGTGTTCATATTTGTGCAACATTTACCGGCAAATTGTCTTGCTGATAAGAATATCATTTGAAACTTGAGGCTTGTTCTGATGGCAAGAGAGCACACTTTAGCTTTCGCAAACTGTGCGGCAATTGGGTGAGCAGGCTAATAAATTTAAAACTCGAATAAACAATTATGAATTTTACTGTGTCACACCTGTCATGCAAACAGTTTTAGATTACAAAAAATTGTATAGGCATCAGTTAAAAATTCGTCAGAACGAAAATGTAAAATTAGAAGAAAAGTCGTCCTTTGAAAAGCTCAATAAAAATTGAGAGTGTATTTCTGAAATTAAGTCTAATAAATAATGTCCTTGTTCCTTTGCTATGAAATGTAATTAATGAATGTTCAACTCAAGGAATCAAGAGATATAACCCTAATTTGAGTCTTATAGATAGAAAACTTGATAATTCGCACACATGCTAAAATTGTGCTACATTATTTTATTGAATATTAAATTCTGTGGAGTTAAAAGAGTCAAAAGGTAAAGAAAAAGCAGAAACTTTAGTTTCACCCTATCGCAATTGCAAAATAGTTCGTACAAGCATATTGATTGTTCAGTTTGTATAGCAACTGTAAGCTCTATCAATCCGATTCAACAACTTATTCGGACATTACATCATTGCCTTAGAAAATATCGTGAAGATATTTTGTCAAATGAAAAAGTTTTCCACTCAGCACTTGATTCCGATCGTTCCGATATTATCCATTCTGACAAATGAACAGCTTCTGGTGAGAAATGGACGGGCGTCAAATTTAAGATCGACATCTCATAAACTCAGGAGTATTTCGAATATATACAGACAGACGGACGGACAACGGCTGGATAAACGACGGCTAAATACACCCAATTCTTCACGCTGATCATTTATGAGTGCCAGAAACAAGGTTTAAGATCATATTACTAACAGCGTTTTCTTTTCTCACAAATACATACATATATTACATAATGGGTTGTCAAAAAAGTTTTGCGATATTTTTATTGAATCAATTCATGTGGCACCCATGCATCGAGCTTCTTAGTGACTCCAAGCTTCTTCAAATGGTTTATAACGGTTTGATAACTGCTATGCCGGTTTCTTTCGACCAATTCAGCGATTTTATCGCAATTTTCGACGACAGGCCTTCCGGAGCGTGGCGCATCTTCGACCATCTCTACACCAGAATGAAAACCTTGAAACCATCGTTGTGCGGTGGAAATGAAAACTGTATCGGGTCCATAAACTGCACAAATTTTATTGGCGGCTTGAGATGCATTTTTGCCTTCATCGTAGTAGTACTGTAAAATATGCCGTATTTTCTATTTATTTTGCGACGCTATAACTCACGAATGACTTAAAAGAAACGACAATCAATCAAACACATGTTAGCGCGTGAAATGAGCTTTCCAAAAAGGTATAGCATGACCCGATGCGACGATAAAACTAGAACTATGCGCTTTCAGCGCCAACTAGCGAAAATACCGCAAGACTTTTTCGACAACCTAATATAATTACAAAGAATTGATCAGTTTTTGAAGCCCAATAATAGATTTCTTTCATTTTATTCAGTTGTCATATCATGAATGTAAACTTTCTATAATGTTGCCATTTTCAGCGAGAAAAGAAAACGCTATAACAGCTGACTTACCGCTCCTTCACATACATAGTACATACATACATACATACATATATAAATGTTAGTCGTATTATGCAATTATGTATACGAACTCTGTAATTTAACGTTCTCATAGAATGTAATCGTTAGTGATTTATTTTTAATTAAAAGTAATTCTGTTGTTTTTAATAAGCAGTGCTATATGCTAACGGCTTGGGAACAAATGGGGTATATAGAACCAGTTGAACTTGAAATTAAATGCAGTTCAATTTGCGTTAAATTAACTTTCCATTATTATTGGCTTTACCAGATGCATGCTCGAGAAGTAGTTAGTAAATTTGCATTTTTGCTGTGTTTGCTTTGTGTGTAAATTCTAAATTGCAAACACGTGTTGTTTACAGTAGAAGTTTAATATCGATTAAGTCTTCAAAATTTATATACTTTCTTTCCGATCTCAAAGAGCTTGAATGATTAAACTTTTGATTACGATCAAGTTGCTTTCGAATTTTCAGTTAATTCTAATTAAAATTTTCTCATTGTGTTAGAAATAATTTCGAAATTCAAAATTTAATTTGTTGAAGCCCAACCAATCTTTCGTTTTTTTACTGTAACTACTTGAACCATTTATGAAAACAACTCTGCTTTTTGCGAGTTTCAGCCTTGTATAAGTTTTTAATATGTTTTTAATTCATGGAAGAAAGGTAAATTTTTATCTAAGCCATCAATGTTCACCCGTCCTTAGTCGGATGGAGTTGTTTAAAAAAAAATATATTGAATAAAAGTAAAATAATCTTCTCTACATGTTGCTAGACATGGTAGGTTTATATACATATGTGTATAAGCATATCAGAAAGCTTTCTCGAAAGTTTATGTCTTCAGAAGTAGACACAAACCGGACGTTGCCAAACATGAAACATATCCAAAAGCTCGACAACTTTCAAAAGCTTCGCATATTAAGCACAATTATCAATGTTAAAAGTAAAGTGTGACAAAAATTATAAAAAAATATGAACCAACTAACCTAAATATATACTTAAAAATATATATATACTTAAAAATGCTAAAAAAGTTTACCACTCGATGCTATGTACACGATTTGCATATTCGTTTTTAAGTTTAATTTTTTTATTAAAAAAATATACATACAAATATACATATTTATACCAAACCAAAGATTGGCAAATATTGAAAGTAAAAAAATCGCTTTTAAAACAGATGCCCTAGCGATATTCAGAAGCTAGAAAATTGAGCTAGTCATGGCTTGTGTAAAGTAAGCTTGGATTCCGGTCTACAGCAAATTAACGAGTCCTTGTAAGATACCAATTCGATTTGTTAATATGTTTCTTACCAAGTAAAGCTAAGAAAGAGTGATAGATTTAAACATTTAATTTAACATATTCCTATGCACTCAATTTGCGTTTTCCTGTTTTGACTTAGGGAGTACTTTTGATGCACTGATTACATAATTTGAGACAATGTTTAAATTTCTTAAATCATATTTGGTATTCAAAAACATTGAATTATTAATTAAAATAATGAAAGTCAAATATATTTTCATTTCTTGCATTTCTTCTCAGAATTAATAGTATAAAAAACAAGGAAAAACGTTAACTTCGGCTGCACCGAAGCTAATACGTATATACCATTCCCAAGTGCATTTAATTTAGTAACTATGTGTTCAATTTGTATGGAAGCTATGTGCTATAGTAATCCGATCTGAACAATTATTTCGAAGATTATTTTATTACCTTAAGCAGTGATTCATGTCAAATTTCGTGAAGATACCACGTCAAATGCGAAAGTTTTCCATACAAGCTCTTGATTCCGATCGTTCAGTTTGTATGGCAGCTATATGTTATAGTGGTCCGATATCGGCAGTTCCGACAAATGAGCAGCTTCTTGAAGAGAAAATGACGTTTGCAAAATTTCAAAACGATGGCTTAAAAACTGTGGGACTAGTTCGTATATATACAGACAGACAGACGGACAGACAGACGGACATGGCTAAATCGACTCAGCTCAACATACTGATAATTTATACATATACATACTTTATAAGGTTTCCGACGCTTCCTTCTGGGTGTTACAAACTTCGTGAAAAACTGAATATACCCTGTTTAGGGTATAATTAGAACCATTGTAAAGATAAGCAGCAAGGGATTGGAGTTAGAAATGAATTAATGTGCGAGTCCACCAATATTGTTTAAAACCTTTTCTTTAATTGCTTTTTCTGAGATAAGCGTTTTGGTACTAAATTATGTTTTAGAAACTGCCTGTAGAGGAGTGCGTTATATTCCTTAAGCTGAAGCGTACGGGCCTCACTGTGTACATAAGTGTTCCTTGAGAGAGATAGATAGATAGTAGTTTACTACTAAGCTATCCATTTTTAGTAAATTTACTTCGAGATAGTCGGTGAATGCTTTGGTGGCTTCACTGTGACTGACTTTCAATGAGTGTCTGAAGTTAATTGCTTCTGCGGTATACGATAATAAGATCCAGTCTGTACTACGTCGTACAGTTTATGAGTATGGTAGTAGCGGAGAACTTGCAGAGAGGAAGTGAAAAAGATCTGTGATATAGCCCGATGATAATATCATAGTATCCTCTGCATACTCGGTCATGGAATTCTTTCTAGGGGTTGCGATAGTTTCGAAAGTCCTGGAGAAAGGACAGTTTGTTCTATGTCTTATCGTTTACTGTGTCAAGATCTTTTAATAAAACCAACGCTGTTATGACCATCCTCTCACAGGGTGCTTTTAGATTTAAGCCACGAACTATCTGGGCGTTATACTTGCAAAAGCGCTGGAGATGCTGTGCCCTATATGGAATTTATGTTGATGCTTTGCTTGACTCAGATGGTGGGTGAAGGTCGGGAGTAACAATTTCTTACCACAAGACGATTTATCGGACTATAATACTATACCTTTTGTTGGGCGTTTCTAAGGTTTTAGTATTGGGTGCAATGAAACTGACGGTTAAAGCAGTACGCGCTTCAGGTCTGGGGAGACATATCTTTATTTTGTTAGTTGCGACTTCATCTTTTAATTAAATAAAAGCAATGTAGAAAATATTAATCTATTCAATGTTAGAGTCAAATACAATCTAGACCGCTATTATTTCTTACTACATCTAACGGGTGATTTTTTAAGAGCTTGATAACTTTTTAAAAAAAAAAAACGCATAAAATTTGCAAAATCTCATCGGTTCTTTATTTGAAACGTTAGATTGGTTCATGACATTTACTTTTTGAAGATAATTTCATTTAAATGTTGACCGCGGCTGCGTCTTAGGTGGTCCATTCGGAAAGTCCAATTTTGGGCAACTTTTTCGAGCATTTCGGCCGGAATAGCCCGAATTTCTTCGGAAATGTTGTCTTCCAAAGCTGGAATAGTTGCTGGCTTATTTCTGTAGACTTTAGACTTGACGTAGCCCCACAAAAAATAGTCTAAAGGCGTTAAATCGCATGATCTTGGTGGCCAACTTACGGGTCCATTTCTTGAGATGAATTGTTGTCCGAAGTTTTCCCTCAAAATGGCCATAGAATCGCGAGCTGTGTGGCATGTAGCGCCATCTTGTTGAAACCACATGTCAACCAAGTTCAGTTCTTCCATTTTTGGCAACAAAAAGTTTGTTAGCATCGAACGATAGCGATCGCCATTCACCGTAACGTTGCGTCCAACAGCATCTTTGAAAAAATACGGTCCAATGATTCCACCAGCGTACAAACCACACCAAACAGTGCATTTTTCGGGATGCATGGGCAGTTCTTGAACGGCTTCTGGTTGCTCTTCACCCCAAATGCGGCAATTTTGCTTATTTACGTAGCCATTCAACCAGAAATGAGCCTCATCGCTCATCGGACACGGACGCGAAACACATTTCGAACCGAACACTGATTTTGGTAATAAAATTCAATGATTTGCAAGCGTTGCTCGTTAGTAAGTCTATTCATGATGAAATGTCAAAGCATACTGAGCATCTTTCTCTTTGACACCATGTCTGACATCCCACGTGATCTGTCAAATACTACTGCATGAAAATCCTAACCTCAAAAAAATCACCCGTTAAATTAAATTTTCTTACATTTGTTAAGGAATCCATTATAAAAATTTCTCAAGTTATTTACGTCAGTCTTAAGATTTATTGTGTCTTCTAAAAACATATATTAAACATAATTTAATTTTCATTAAGAAAGTATCGATTTATTTAAAAGGCGTCAGATCGCTGGTAACAACTATTGTATTTGGAAGTTAATTTCGTCAAAATCAACATTTTTGGCTGCCAAAATAGTCCGCTCTCTGAGCCAGTTATGATTCAAGTAATTACTCGGTATATTCGGAAAAATACTCTGAATCAATTAAATATTAAAAAACTCAAAAACATGCTATTTTAACACATTGCAATGCGGAGTGCAAAATAATTTTAAATAGAAGTTGAATAGAAATAATGAAAATAAAAATATTTGTACAATTATTAAAAAAATATGGGGATCCTTTTATAATTTTTTCATATATATTATACTACTGTGATCAAATTAAAAGGTGGATTTTTAATTTATAACTCACGTGTTTTTCAAATCGGTAAGTTGGTAGTACTGTTAGTGACATCTATGCTAAATTTCATGTCAAAATATTCATAAGTATTTGAGATTCGCGTCGTTTTGTGAGGCTCTAAAAGTGAATTCTTCGATTTTTCCTATTTCTGAATTTATTGAACAAAGAAGGGGGATAATGCACCATCTCATACTGCATTGGTTATGCCTGATCATTTCGCCACATTTTCAATTAATATCGTGTCGCAACCACCGCATTCGCCTGGTTTACCTTCGTATAACTTCTGGTTATTCAGAAAATTCGCATGGCCACTCCGAGGACACCGTTTTGACTCAATTGAGTATATAAAAGCTGAATCGAAGAAGTCTTTGATGGCCATCACGACGGAGCACTTTTCCAAGTTCTATAATGACTGGAAAAATTCGTTGGTAAGTATATAAGTATATTGCAGCGAGAGAGTATTACTTTGAAGGAAATGAAATGGACAAATTCACCTATCAATTTGATCACAGTAGTACCACAAATTATGATATTCGTTTTTCTAACTGAAGCTAGCTTGACCCGACTAGCTGAATATGTCATGTCGGTCAGTGTATAAGTCATATGTAGTATATGTATGTATAAAATTACTTGGATACTGATCCTTTGGTTGACATTTTACACCTTAAGTTATTTCCCTGGCTTTAATTATTGTAAGTTGCAAGAGTATAAAATGTGCGGTTGCACCCGAACTTAGCCCTTCCTTACTTGTTGCTAATGGAGTGTCCAGAGCTGTTAGGACTATACTTCAATTTTTTATTTTACTCATGTTTCGAACTTCTTATACTTAGTTTTACGGATTTAGCATTATTCTGCAGAGATCTATGAACATATGTACATGTATGTACTATATATGGAGCAAATATATTGAATATTTATAGAATATATATGTTTGCCCCATTTGTATGTGCAAAAAATCGTGCAATTTTGTGACTCGCTGAGGTACATACATATATCTAAAAGTATATGTGTATATTTATACAGATCATTTGAATATAAAGAACAACTTTTACAAAACCTTTCACTTTTCGATTGAGAATACTTGAAACTTTGGAATCAATTTTTTTAATTTAGCGAACAAAAGTATGATATTGTCAGCATGTTGCCAGAACATAAATATAAAGTTTATACGCTTTTTTGTATGCTCGGTATACTTACAGACTCATACACATATTTACATTTTAATCAGAAAGCTTTATGAAAAGGTTCTGTCTTCACAAATAGACATCAACCGAAAGTTAGCATTCATGTAACTTATCCCAAAGTTCGAGACGTTAAGATGTGCTTTTAAAAGCTCGCTGAGTATCGCTCATCGTTTTCAGTTACTTAGGTATAAAAAGATTTTAGAAAACTTAAAATCTAGTTTATGTTAATTACATACTATATATAGGGTGACCATATTCCCTGATTGGTCAGGGAATTCCCTGATTTTTACTGCATTGATTCCCTGGATTCCTTCTGAATCGGCGATTTTTATACCTTGAACAGGGTATATTAAGTTTGTCACGAAGTTCGTAACACCCAGAAGGAAGCATCCTTAAGACCTTATAAAGTATATATGTATATAAATGATCAGTACGTTGAGCTGAGTCGATTTACATCGTACATCTGTCTGTCCTTCTATCTGTCTGCTTACATACGAACTAGTCCCTCAGTTTTTAAGATATCGTTTGTAAATTTTGTAAACGTCATTTTCTCTTCTAGAAGCTGCTAACATATAGTTGCCATACAAACCGAAATATCGGAATCAGGGGCTTTTATGGAAAACTTTCCCATTTGACAATGTATTTTCACGAAATTTGACATGGAATACTGCTTAAGATAATAACACAATCTCCGACAAAATTGCTCAGATCGGATTACTATAGCACATAGCTTCCATACAAACTGGACACATAGTTACTAAAAGAAATGCACCTTTGAAGGGTGTATTAGCTTCAGCTTCCGTGCAGCCTAAGTTAACGTTTTTTCTTGTTTTAATTATTTTTTTTTGAGCTAGTGCTACTTGGGTGTTTTGAATTTGCGCGTATGTTACACTTACATGAATCATATCATTCATGGTTGCGTTCCAAAACTCGATTGAGTTCAACTCGCGCAGGGTTTTTTCGATATAAAATTCCTGCGCGAGTTGAACTCGGTTGAGTTTTGGAACGCACACCATATGATATCGCCATCATACATACATGTTTACCGACTGCATCATATGTCACATTCATGTCTCGAATTTGCGGAATTTACTTACATATATAATTTACTAATCACCGGTGTGTTACTATTACATATGTATATTTGATAAATTGAATCCGAATCCGCGATGGGCAATTTTTGCACCTAATATTTTGTGGTTTAATTTAAATCTCCAAGTCTTCACTGAGACTTTTGTGAGGTAAAAAAAAAAAAAAAACGGTATTGTGTTTTATAGCCCGTATAGGTTCGATATGTTACCACTTATTTTTATTTTAGATATGTATTTTTTTTCTTTAATGAATAATGAGCTGATTCGCATAACTACTTACATTATAATTCATTTAGTTTTCAGTTTCGAGAAAGAATATTTTATTTTTATCCTATTTTTTTGCAACTAGAGATGGCTTTGCAGATCTGAAATTATTATTTTCCATCAAAATCTTGTGTATTTCACTAATTGGCGAATATAAATTATAGTTTTTTTTTTATTCCTACTAGATCACTTATATTTATTTATATTTTGGAGTAAGGTTTTAAAGGCAGGAGTAACATAATTTTATTAAATTTAATTCGAAGTATATTTCAAAAAAATTTCAATGAAACATATTTATAAATAAGCCTGTGACGGTGAATCTCCAGAAGCGCCTTGGAAAAAAATGGTTTCGCGGTGCATAAATAATTGATATGCGTTTTAAAGGTGATGTATTTTTCAAGTAAAAAAAAATATATATATATGTAAAATTGCGCATTTAGCGCATATATTTAATAAAAAATATAAAAAAACACCAGCTGATTACCTGTTGATTTATGTGAAGAAGTAAAGTTCAAATAACGAAAGGATCGGTTCAGTAGATTTTGAGTTCTAATGTTCACGACCTTAAAAAAAACGTTTTCGGGAAAATCGATTTGAAGTTCGTTTAAAACGCCGGTCGTTTAAAACGCTGTAACTACGTTAGTTTGACTATAATTGACTCAAAATTTATACACAGTATTCTCGACAAATTGTTGATGAATTCTCCTAAAGGTTTGCTTAAAACTATATTTGAAAGAAATAATCACTTTGAAAATGTTGATACAACTACAGCCATGGACATATAAATAGCTCACTTGATCATCAAATAAAAAGCTGTGTGCTTCTTGCATAACTGCCTAGTTTATGGGCATGGATTCAAGTAAAAATGTATTCCTTTTATTTTTCAGTGTATCCAAATACTGAAACCGGTCCATTTTATACCGACGTCATGCCATGAAAGCGAGTGCCAGACCACGATACTTCCACCGACGTGCTTAATGGTTTATTTGTATACCTAGGGGTAAAGTTTGATTTCGTGGGCGACGTACGAATGTTTTTTCATCTGGGCCCATCCTATTATTGTGCTTGTTTGTCTCTGTGGGCCTTTGCAAAAGCCAGTCGAATTTTTATGTGGCATTTTGACAGGAGTGGTTTCTTCCTGCTAATTCGTCCAAAAAATTGAGCCTCGTTGATTTGTTTTTTAACCAGCTTTCTCGGCACGTCCACACTAAATTCGTCATTAACTTCGATCATAATTTTTCTGACTGACTAAAAAGGATTGGCTTTGGTTTTATCAATACAATAACGGGTTTACATGGTTTTGGTATTCTTTCTATTTTTTTTTTTTTTGACACAAGATGGGTATTTTTTTGTTGCATAAAGAGTATATCATTTTCCGAGAACAATGAATTATTTCAGTAATTTTAGCAAGAGCTTTTCCTTTTTTATTCATATAAGCGGTCTCTTTTCCAGCGTGCAATATTTTCCTCTTCTTATATTAATGAAATCTCGACGAAATAATTATTGATTTGCAAATTTAAATTTAAGCCGTGCGGGAATTTCGCACAAAATGTACTATTAATGTGTCCACTTCAAATCAACACTATAGATACATACCACATTTTTTATAATTCTGCTACTTTACTATTAAAGAAATTAGAAGTAATATTGGAGTCGGATTTGTGCTATTTATATGTTCATGGCTGTAGACACTCCCGCCATTTTTAGAAGCGAGCAAAGTGATGGCTTTGTAAAGTAAGCTTAGATTCCAGTCTTCAACAAATTAACAAGCCTTTGCAAGATACCAATTAGCTTTGTTAATATATTTCTTATTTAGCAAAACTAAGAAGTAGTGCTAAATTTTCAACATTCAGCTTACGTTTTTCCTATGTGCCAATCAATGGTGCATTAATTTTGCATGACTTATGAAGTAAAATATTATTTTGACGTACGGATTCCATTGCTTTAAAATTAAAAATAAAGTTTTCATTTGCTTAACAAGCAAAAATTTCAACAGGTTTTCAGGTTCGTTTGATCTTTTCTGAAGTGTTGCTTCCTAATCAAGCAAAAATGCACCACCTGAAATTTCCAAAGGATATTAATCAAGGTTTTGCACAAAGTGAAATGAGTCGGTTAATTTTATTAAATTTATCATTGGTCGATTTGTCCTCATCATCATTAGAGAATGAAATAGAGATGTTAGTTGATGAACTACTCAGATTCAGAGATAAAATAAAAAAATTTAAATTCGAAGCTTATTTTTATAATTTTCGTAAATTCCATTAGTAACATTTATAACGATCTCGTAGTCAAATACATGGTATGCCACATTTTTGTGGTATGTTGTTATACAGCATCATCTCCCATTGAAAGTGATGGCAACAACATTAAATTACATGCGGTTTACTTCTTCTTGAAAACCACTTGTCTAAAAAAAAATCCTTTATAAAGATTTCCGAGCTGCTCTGCTGGCTCGAAACCGGTTTTAGGCTTGATGCGATAGTGCATTATCATCGTGTAAAATCCATTAATTATTTTTTCACAATTCCGGCCGCCTTAATATGGCCAAAGGGAACTCCTTATTGACCGTTTGTCCCTCCGGAATAAATTTGTGATGCACTAAACCGTGGCGTGTTTTTTTCTGGTTTTTACAATGAATGCTCTCCATGAATGAGGGGTCGGAATCCGCAAGATCAAGCATATCCAAAGAGACCTGTTTACGGTACTCTTATTGAAAAAAATAAACATAAAAAAAAAACATATCCACCAAAATGGTTCGAACGGACTCGGGAGAGTAGCTTTCTTGCCATCTCTCTAACACTTGCCCGACGATTTTCACGTACTATAACCTTTTTAATAATTTTATCAGTTGAAGTGGTCGAAGGTTGTTTAGCATTAGACTCTCGACCCTTTTTGAAGGCTTAGTATCACTCGTACACTCGTGCTTTCGATAAAACTGAATCACCGTAAGACATTTCCAACATTCGAAACAATTTCACTCACAAAATTTGGTTACAATTACAAATTTCGAGACAAATTTTTTGTTCGATATTTTTATCCATTGAAAAAATCTCAACGCACAACTGAGGTGCGCCGACTTATCCCTCTAGAAGTTTCAAAAACAGAAAAAAAAATTTCGCTTTAATCAATTGAAAAACTATTCAAAAATATCCCCCAGAACCAATGCACTTCATGCAGCGTTTGTATAGGTAAAACGTTGAGGTTCGATTCTTCGAAACTAAATTTTTTTATTCGGCCGTAAAAATTGCGAGTGAATCGCTTAACCGATTTACTTGAACTAAAGCGTATTTGATAGACAATTTTATACTCAAGTGCGTGATAGAGCGCTTTTCCGAGAACAATGGCATGTTGACAGTTTTTTTGCTATTTTGATGTCGAAAAACACAGTTAAAAATTAAATAGTTTTACAAAATCCAGGCTTACTTCACCAATGTTCCGAAATTCTCAAAACCCCTCTACTATGCACTTGATAAAAGCTTACTGATTAAAAAAATGTACTTTTTTCGTTTCAGATAAGAAGCCTAGCCACAAAAACTGTCACTCACGGCATCGTTGATATTTTCGCTATTTGGTTTTTTTGACAGAAAATAATTTTTATTTTGTAATACAATAATACCTCTTAATATATATGCAAAAAATCGTATGTGATCTGTTTTCATTCTCGCATAACAAAAGTGGAAAAAATTACCTTTTTTGGCGGTATTAGAGGTATCTCCCCTATTAGGCAGCTGCTGTAAACAAATTGGTTGATGATCGTCCTCATATTTGGCATAGTAAATAAAAGCAGTCCTACCAACCTAGCAAAATACTTTTTTTGGAAGATCGTTTACCCGGGGAATTTAAATTACATTTTCGTGGTAATTTTTTGTCATAATGTATGCAATTTTAATTTTCGAAATAAATGGGAAGTT
>JAPZAG010002162.1:0-20711 GCA_027475135.1 Bactrocera correcta
TACGGAATTCTTCTAAATGCACTGCCGTAATACCGCCGTGGCTATATGCCAAATTCAGATCGTTAAAGAAGGTTTATTAACTTAAATATGTTAAGCTAATGAGTCGAAGCATTTCTATATCGCTTGCTAAATGTGTATATACAAGAAGATCGAATTTATACCTAAATATAAGATAACGGAATTCTTTTAAATGCACTGCCGTTATACCGTTAAGGCTTTATGTAGACTTCAGTAAGCTAAAAAATGTTTATTAACTTAATATGTTAAACTAATGAGTTGAAGCATCTCGATATCGATTGCTAAATGTGTATATACAACAAAATCGACTTTATACCTAAATATAAGATTACGGAATTCTTCGAAATGCACTGCCGTTATACCGTTATGGCTTTATGTAAACTTCAGTAAGATAAAGAAGGTTAATTAACTTAAATATGTTAAACTAATGATTTGAAGCATTTCGTTATCGATTGCTAAATATGTATATAAAAGAAAATCGACTTTATACCTAAATATAAGATTACGGAATTCTTCTAAATGCACTGCCGTTATCCCGCCATGGCTTTAAATCAACTTCAATACGTTAAAGAAGGTTAATTAACTTAAATATGTTAAACTAATGATTTGAAGCATTTCGATATCGATTGCTAAATGTGTATATACAAGAAAATCGACTTTATACCTAAATATAAGATAATGGAATTCTTCTACATGCACTACCGTTATGCCGCCATGGATTTATGCCAACTTCACTTTTTTAAAGAAGGTTTATTAACTTAAATATGTTAAACTAATGAGTTGAAGCATCTCGATATCGATTGCTAAATGTGTATATACAACAAAATCGACTTTATACCTAAATAGAAGTTTACGGATTTCTTCCAAATGCACTGCCGTTATACCGTTATGGCTTTATGTAAACTTCAGTAAGATAAAGAAGGTTAATTAACTTAAATATGTTAACTTAAATATGTTAAACTAATGACTTGAAGCATTTCGTTATCGATTGCTAAATGCGTATATACAACAAAATCGACTTTATACCTAAATATAAGATTTCGGAACTCTTCCAAATGCACTGCCGTTATGCCGTTAAAGCTTTTGTAGACTACAGTAATACAAAGAGGATTAATTAACTTAAATATGTTAAACTTATGATTTGAAGCATTTCGATATCGATTGCTAAATGTGTATATACAAGAAAATCGACTTTATACCTAAATATAAGATTACGGAATTCTTCTAAATGCACAGCCGTTATACCGTTAAAGCGTTATGTAGACTTCAGTAAGCTAAAAAATGTTTTTTAACTTATAATGTTAAACAAATGATTTGAAGCATTTCGATATCGATAGCTCAATGTGTATATACAAGAAAATCGACTTTATACCTAAATATAAGATTACGGAATTCTTCTACATCCACTGCCGTTATGCCAACTTCAGATCGTTAAAGAAGGTTTATTAACTTAAATATGTTTAGCTAATGAGTTGAAGCATCTCGATATCGATTGCTAAATGTGTATATACAACAAAATGGACTTTATACCTAAATATAAGATTACGGAATTCTTCTAAATGCACTGCCGTTATGCCGCCATGGCTTTATATCAACTTCAATACGTTAAAGAAGTTTAATTAACTTAAATATGTTAAACTAATGATTTGAAGCATTTCGATATCGCTTCCTAAATGTTTATATAAGTTACTATATTGCGCTCGAATGCTGCATTGCAACAACACAGCTTAGCGTATGTCATCACCACGCAACCTTTCGACAGTGGCGCTTAGCAACATCAACACCTCGCGCATATGTTTTCTAAGCTGTCCAACAACGGAACAGTCCGGCGCTTAAGAACACTGCGCAGGCAATTAACCTTACCTATGTGTTTGCCTAGCAACATCGCAACGACGCAGGATAGCGCGTAATTCTATCACCACCCAACAACAGCAACACCTCGCGCATGTGTATGCAGTCTAAGCCGCCCAGCAACAGCTCTACCGTGTGCATAGGCTAGCCAAGCAGCCCGCCAAAAGCCCAACTCGGCGCACGAGTTCATCGCTTGCCTAACAACAACTTCACCATGCGCTTGGGTTAGTTAGGTAACCCAGCAACGGTATAATAAAGCACATAAGATCACTGCGCGCAACAATAACAACAACACCTGAAAACCATTAGACGAGAGGGTATTTAAGGCTGCGCTGTTAGCATAACAGGACAGTTCTTCGAGACAACTCATTAGTTAAACCTAACCTGCTTAACTGGCGCCCAACTTACGGGAACGAACATAAAAATAAATCCTTATATAAAGGATATAAAATCGTGCCCACAAATATTTAGCGATTTTAAACAAAAAAAAATCTTTATAAAAACGTTTATAATATCCTTAAAAAAAAGAAGAACAAATGTGTTTGAAATTTGTGTGAGCTTAAATAAATTTTGCGGTAGACGTGAACAAAATTAATCACTTAAAGTTTGATAAAAAAAAGGAGGAAAACCAAAATATTTTACAAAATAAATACTAGTGGATGAACTAAGTGAAAATTGGAGAAGACTGTGGGTATTTAGAACTGCTCATTAAAAACAAAATAAAAAACGTTAAAAAAAATCTGAAAATAGCTATCTTGCAAAGTGTTAGTTAAATATCTAGTGATCAAATAAGAAGCTGAAAAAAGCAACGAAAATATTTGAAACTGAGTGAAAACGAAAAAGCGTGTAATAAACAGAAGAACTTATAATTAACCTTAAAAGTTGAAAAATTAAGAAACTCTAAAAACAAAATGAGAATTTCAAAAAAGAACACAAACCTCAATTTTGGGCATCAACGTATCATCATATCAACAACAAAGAGGACAACATTAATTAGTAGAAAACTACAATAGAACATCCGTGGTTGCCGTAAAATTCCAGAGGTTTCGCAAACACGAATATTTATGACATTTAAGTGTAGATATATGTATGTATTTAAGAATTTCTTGTATTTAGTAAAATTATTTCTTTAATAGTCAGCATACCGTTTGTAAGCTTATACAAAAAATGGATCAAAGTACTGTTATGAGTTTAGTTGAATCGGCGGTAGAAGTAGTCCATCAACCTTTCAATAGACAGATTGCGGATTTAACTCAGACAATTCAGAGCATTTTACCTCAAAAAATAGAGGTAGCCAGGCCTGTAACGATTGTCGAAGGTGTACAAAGTACCAATACCGATCTGAGTTTAATGAAATCTCTACCAGAATTTAGAGGTAAAATTTCAGAATATCCAGCATGGAGAGAAGCGGCGAAGTTCGCGTTAAGTTATTATAATGAAGGATCCGAGTCGTATTATATCGCGATGGGTATTTTACGCAACAAAATAACATCTGCAACTAACGAAAATCTTAGTGCGTTTAACACGCCACTTAATTTTAACGCAATAATTTCTAGACTAGATCAATTATATGCAGATAAGCGACCCCTTCACATATTAGAAAATCAACTCAATACGTTGAGGCAGGGAAAAATGTCTATAAACGAGTATTATGACGCGGTTGATAGGCAACTTACACTGATAGTGAACAAAAATATTATGACATACAGTGGCAATGAGGGGCTCACCAATGCATTCAACGAGAAGGCAAGGGAAAATGCGTTGAGAGTCTTCATTTCTGACCTCAGACGTCCACTTTGTGACACTCTATTTTCAGCGAACCCATCAGACTTACCCAGCGCCCTTGCCGCAGCACAAGAGTTGCAGCACAATCGGGAAAGGTACCAATTTGCACATACATATGCGACTGGAAGATTGCCACCAGTTTATCCAACTACACCTTTTTCTTCCAATTTTACTAACACAGTCCTTCAACGGAATCAAACAATTCAAAATGGTTCAGTACAAAATTCCATCCCCATGGAGGTTGATGAGGGAAGCTCTTATTTCAGGAGATATCCACAGTTCAGAAACAACCCTGCTGTTCAGTCAAATCGTGATTTCCCACAACAACCAATGCAACGAGGAAATATGTCGAATTCATTCCAGCAGCGGTCACGGCAACAAACCTACAACCTTTCTAAGCCTCAACAGGAATACAGCTTTCATAAGAGACCTCATGTTCAGAGTAATAAAATTTCTATACAGGCCCCTTTGCATAAAGTCCAACGGATCAACGCCATGGAAAATGAACCTTACTTCTGTGAAGGGGAAGGTACGGAATTTGAAGAACGACACCAGCCATATCCCTCAATTGCTAGATGAAGTAAATTTTTTAGGCTAAAGTCTAACTTGCCGTTCATAACTCTAACTTTACGGAACGGGCAAGTTCTTAACATCTTAATAGACACGGGAACAGCGAAAAACTATATAAAGAAATATAAATTCCTGAAAGGTATAACCAAAATAAATGACCCCTTTCATCTAAAATCTATAAATGGGGTAAATAAAATTTCCGAAAAATGTAAAGTCAATATTATAGGAACAACGGACACCTTTTATATCTTACCGCAATTAGATTCTTTTGATGGAATCATCGGATATGATTTATTGAAAGATATCCATGCCATAATTGACACAAAAGCTGGACTCATTTTCCATAAAAATGGAAAAAAGGTTCTCAACTTTTTTCAGTGTCAACAAGTAAACATGACAATAGAAATGCCTTGCAGTATAGAAACACTTATTAAACGTAACTTTAATGCATTTGCGAATCTTAATAGATCACTTCCATATAACACAAACGTAATAGCAACAATAGATACTATAACCGACAATCCCATTTATTCAAGAAGCTTCCCTTACCCAATATCCGCGGCAAATTTTATAAACAAGGAAATAGAATCTCTACTTAAAGATGGCATAATTAGAAAATCATACTCACCCTATAACTCACCTGTTCATGTAGTTTCGAAAAAGGGCTTAGACGATGAAGGGAAACAAAATTTAAGAATGGTCATCGATTTTCGAAAGCTAAATGAACAAACTATATCGGATAAATACCCGATCCCAGACACTAGCGTAATACTTTCAAATTTGGGAAAATCGAAATTATTTACCACACTCGATCTGAAGTCTGGCTTTCATCAGATTTGCCTTTCAGAAAAAGATAGGTGCAAAACAGCTTTCAGCGTAAACAACGGCAAGTATGAATTTTGTCGATTGCCCTTTGGCTTAAAAAATGCACCAAGCATATTCCAGAGGGCCATAGATGACGTTTTACGGGAAGATATTGGGAAAATATGCCATGTTTACGTTGATGACATCATAGTTTTCTCTTCTGATGAAAATTCACACTATAAACACGTTGATTCCATATTAAAAAAAATTGAGGGAGCAGGAATGCGAGTGTCCTTAGAGAAAACCAAATTTTTAAAAGAGGAAGTCGAATTCTTAGGTTTCAGCGTCTCATACAAAGGTATCCGAACATGCCCCAGCAAAGTCGAGGCAATCCTAAATTATCAAGAGCCGAAATCATTGAGATCCTTACGTTCGTTTTTGGGTCTTTCCGGTTATTACCGCAGATTTATAAAGGACTATGCCCATATATCTAAACCCCTTACAAAATATTTAAGAGGTGAAAATGGCCATGTTAATAGTAAGGGATTCTAAAAAAAATTAATATATCACTCGACGAAGATGCAATCGCTGCCTTTAATAAGCTTAAGAGTATTTTGGCTTCAGAAGATGTCCTTCTTCAACATCCAGATTACACTAAGCCATTCGAAATAACCACAGATGCTTCTTCCGTCGCCTTAGGTGCTGTACTTTCCCAAAATGGTAAGCCGATAACAATGATATCTCGTACTTTATCTAAAACAGAGGAAAACTACGCCACGAACGAACGCGAGCTTCTGGCAATAGTTTGGGCCTTTCAAAAGTTAAGGCATTATTTGTACGGTATCAAAAACATTTACATTTACACGGACCATCAACTATTGACGTTTGCCATATCGGATAGAAATCCTAATTCAAAAATTAAAAGGTGGACTGCATTTATAAACTCGTTTGCACCAAAATACTTCTATAAACCTGGCAAAGAGAACAAAGTGGCCGACGCACTTTCACGCCAGTACATTCACAACCTTGACGACTCAATATCAACGGCTCACAGCGAGATTTCTCTTTCAGGTGTAATAAAAAGCATCAAAAATCCTGTCAACCAATTTAAAGCCCAATTAGTACTCTTACCATCCGAAGTTAACAGCAAGTCTACGAAAATTTTATTTCAAAAACTCATTAAACATACCATAAATTTTAAAAGCGCAGAATTTCTTTTACAAACCATACGGGAAAAGATAAATCCAAACGTAGTTAATGGAATCTATTGTGAACTTGAGACTTTAGGCCGAGTAGAATCATTACTTCTGTCAAACTTTCCAGGTGTAAAATTCGTGCACACCGAAAAATTAGTAATAGATCTGATCAAAAAAGAAGATCAAATCGAGGCTGCTACCATGGAACATAATAGAGCTCACCGCTCAATCCAAGAGAACTACAAACAATTGATTTCAGAATATTTTTTTCCAGAAATTAAGAAGACTTTAACAACAATAGCCAAGAATTGTAGAACATGTTTGGAAAACAAATACAATAGACACCCACCAAAAACAGAAGTAGGCAGAACACCAATACCAGAATATCCCGGACAAATCCTTCACATGGATATATTTTCTGTAGACAGATTTCATTTCTTTACCTGTATAGATAAATTTTCTAAATTCACAGTCACAATTCCGATCGATTCCAGATCAACAATTGATATAAAAAGTGCACTGCTAATCGTACTAAACAAGTTTAGAAAAACGAAGTGAATTGTTAATGAAAAATCCTTTCATTCGAATACAGTAGTCAATTTGTTGAAAGATCAATTCGGAATCGAGCAATTTTTTATACCAACCTTGCATAGTTAAAGTAATGGCCAAATAGAGAGAACGCATTCTACCTTGGCAGAAATCGCACGATGTATAAAAGCAGAACAAAACATAACGGATATTAAAGAATTAATCTTACTTGCAACGCATAAGTATAACAACTCAATACATTCGACCGTCGATGCCAAACCGATAGATATAATAAATAATTTTTCAAAAGATCACCTAGACTCAATTAAGGTAGCACTACATACTGCTTAAGAAAATATTATTAAAAAATCTAAAGTTGACCAAAGGACGTTTAAAGAAGGTGAAAAAGTTTACGTTCGCCGCAATA
Organism: Bactrocera correcta; assembly: GCA_027475135.1. NCBI lineage: Eukaryota > Metazoa > Arthropoda > Insecta > Diptera > Tephritidae > Bactrocera > Bactrocera correcta. Next base: position 7,180 of record JAPZAG010002162.1, read on the forward strand.
AACGACTTGGAAATAAATTAAATAAGATTTACGTTGAAAACGTCGTACAGAAGGATTTAGGAACAATCGTGTTAATAAATGGTAAAAAAGTACACAAAGATAATATACGCTGATGTTCACCATCACAAATCGACAAGTCAAATTGTTCATGAAAAATATTTCTGCAAGTTCTGTTTAAGGACTTTATACTTTTTTTTTTTAATTTTTCAAAGAATTCAACTACTTCTACCAACGATACTAGAAATTTATTTAATTAAAAGGAAATATTATTAAAGGTTAACTACAAAAATGAAAAACATGCTATGTAAAAATACAACAATCGCAAGTAAAATTATAAAAGAGCAAAATCATTTGATAAGGAAATTGCATTAATAATTTATGCTTATTTTGCTTAAAACTTAATAATTTTCATTTAATTCCTGAAGATGTTACTTAATTTTTTGTGAAATACTTATCTTTGTTAAGTTACAAGCTACAAAAGTACGTATGTAAATGTACGGAAAATATCCAACAGAACATTATTTAAATTGTGTAGAAAAATTTAAATTTCTATGAGTTATAAGAACATAAGTAAATATTTCCAAGTCATTAGGTTAAGCAAAATTGAACTGATATGGTTGTATTAGTTTTTGCAAAATAGTTAGTTTTGCTAAACAACATAAGGTACAAAATGGAAACCATACACGATTCGTAGTAAACGTACATATGTATACGGAAAACATCATTTTCAACAGAAAATTCTTAAAAAAAAAATTTCTCTCTAAATCACTAGGTTAAGTAATAACTGAATTTTTACTATTGTATTATATTTTTTTGTAAAATTTCTTATTTTGACTCAAACGATATAAGATTCAAAATGAACATGACATACTATTAATTGTAAACGTACATATGTATACGGAAAACATCATTTTCAACAGAAAATTCTTAAAAAAATGTTGCAAAACAATTTCTCTCAAAATCACTAGGATAAGTAAAAACTGAATTTTTACTATTGTATTATATTTTTTTTGTAAAATTGCTTATTTTGACTCAAACGATATAAGATTCGAAAGGAACATGACATACTATTAATTGTGAACGTACATATGTATGTATGCGGAAAACGTAATTTTCAAATATATATTGCTTAAGAATTTTGTATAAAAGTGTACATATATTTACATGCCAACGTTGTCAGAAAAATAACTTAATATTTATAAGTCAGTGGGTAAGCAGAAATTGGATTACATTATTACGTTAGTTAAAACAAAAAAACCCGTCGGATCAGGGACGTTCCGTATTTAAGAGGGGGAGGAGTTATTATATTGCGCTCGAATGCAGCATTGCAACAACACAGCTTAGCGTATGTCATCACCACGCAACCTTTCGACAGTGGCGCTTAGCAACATCAACACCTCGCGCATATGTTTTCTAAGCTGTCCAACAACGGAACAGTCCGGCGCTTAAGAACACTGCGCAGGCAATTAACCTTACCTATGTGTTTGCCTAGCAACATCGCAACGACGCAGGATAGCGCGTAATTCTATCACCACCCAACAACAGCAACACCTCGCGCATGTGTATGCAGTCTAAGCCGCCCAGCAACAGCTCTACCGTGTGCATAGGCTAGCCAAGCAGCCCGCCAAAAGCCCAACTCGGCGCACGAGTTCATCGCTTGCCTAACAACAACTTCACCATGCGCTTGGGTTAGTTAGGTAACCCAGCAACGGTATAATAAAGCACATAAGATCACTGCGCGCAACAATAACAACAACACCTGAAAACCATTAGACGAGAGGGTATTTAAGGCTGCGCTGTTAGCATAACAGGACAGTTCTTCGAGACAACTCATTAGTTAAACCTAACCTGCTTAACTTATACAAGAAAATCGACTTCATACCTAAGTATAAGATTACGGAATTCTTCCAAATGCACTGCCGTTATGCCGCCATGGCCTTATATCAACTTCCATACGTTAAAGAAGGTTAATTAACTTAAATATGTTAAACTAATGAGTTGAAGCATTTCGATATCGCTTGCTAAATGTGTATATACATCAAAATCGACTTTATACCTAAATATAAGATTACGGAATTCTTCTAAATGCACTGCCGCTATGCCGCCTAGGCTATATGCCAACTTCAGATCGTTAAAGGAAGTTTATTAAAATAAATATGTTAAACTAATGAGTTAAAGCATCTCGATATCGATCGCTAAATGTGTATATACAAGAAAATCGACTTTATACCTAAATATAAGATTACGGAATTCTTCTACATGCACTGCCGTTATACCGTTAAGGCTTTATGTAGACTTCAGTAAGCTAAAAAATGTTTATTAACTTAATATGTTAAACTAATGATTTGAAGCAATTCGTTATCGATTGTTAAATGTGTATATACAACAAAATCGACTTTATACCTTTAATATAAGATTACGGAATTCTTCCAAATGCACTGCCGTTATACCGTTAAGGCTTTATGTAGAATTCAGTAAGATAGAGAGGGTTAATTAACTTAAATATGTTAAACTAATGATTTGAAGCATTTCGATATCGCTTGCTAAATGTGTATATACAACAAAATCGACTTTATACCTAAATATGAGATAACGGAATTCTTTTAAATGCACTGCCGTTATGCCGTTAAGGCTTTATGTAGAATTCAGTAAGATAGAGAGGGTTAATTAACTTAAATATGTTAAACTAATGATTTGAAGCATTTCGATATCGATTGCTTAATATGTAAATACAAGAAAATCGACTTTATACCTAAATAGAAGATTACGGAATTCTTCCAAATGCACTGCCGTAATACCGCCGTGGCTACATGCCAAATTCAGATCGTTAAAGAAGGTTTATTAACTTAAATATGTGGAGCTAATGAGTCGAAGCATCTCGATATCGATTGCTAAATGTGTATATACAACAAAATCGACTTTATACCTAAATATAAGATTACGGAATTCTTCCAAATGCATTGCCGTTATACCGTTATGGCTTTATGTAAACTTCAGTAGGATAAAGAAGGTTAATTAACTTAAATATGTTAAACTAATGATTTGAAGCATTTCGATATCGCTTGCTAAATGTGTATATACGAGAAAATCGAATTTATACCTAAATATAAGATAACGGAATTCTTCTAATGCACTGCTCGTTTGCTAAATGTGTATATACAAGAAAATCGAATTTATACCTAAATATAAGATAACGGAATTCTTCTAAATGCACTGTCGTTATACCGTTAAGGCTTTATATAAACTTCAGTAAGCTAAAAAATGTTTATTAACTTAATATGTTAAACTAGTGAGTTGAAGCATCTCGATATCGATTGCTAAATGTGAATATACAACAAAATCGACTTTATACCTAAATATAAGATTACGGAATTCTTCCCAATGCACTGCCGTTATACCGTTATGGCTTTATGTAAACTTCAGCAAGATAAAGAAGTTTAGTTAACTTAAATATGTTAAACTAATGATTTGAAGCATTTCGTTATCGATTGCTAAATGTGTATATAAAAGAAAATCGACTTTATACCTAAATAGAATATAACGGAATTCTTCTGAATGCACTGCAGTTATACCCTTAAGGCTTTATGTAGACTTCAGTGCGTTAAAGAACGTTTATTAACTTAGATATGTTAAAGTAATGATTTGAAGCATTTCGATATCGATTGCTAAATGTGTATATACAAGAAAATCGACTTTATACCTAAATATAAGATAATGGAATTCTTCTACATGCACTGCCGTTATGCCGCCATGGATTTATGCCAACTTCAGTTTGTTAAAGAAGGTTTATTAACTTAAATATATTAAACTAATGAGTTGAAGCATCTCGATATCGATTGCTAAATGTGCATATACAACAAAATCGACTTTATACCTAAATATAAGATTACGGAATCCTTCCAAATGCACTGCCGTTATACCGTTATGGCTTTATGTAAACTTCAGTAAGATAAAGAAGGTTAATTAACTTAATTATGTTAAAGTAATGATTTGAAGCATTTCGATATCGATTGCTAAATGTGTATATACAAGAAAATCGACTTTATACCTAAATATAAGATTACGGAATTCTTCTACATGCACTGCCGTTATGCCGCCATGGATTTATGCCAACTTCAGTTTGTTAAAGAAGGTTTATTAACTTAAATATGTTAAACTAATGAGTTGAAGCATTTCGATATCGCTTGCTTATTGTGCATATACATCAAAATCGACTTTATACCTAAATATAAGATTACGGAATTCTTCTAAATGCATTGCCGTTATGCCGCCCTGGCTTAATTAACTTAATTATGTTAAACTTATGATTTGAAGCATTTCGATATCGATTGCTAAATGTGTATATACAAGAAAATCGAATTTATACCTAAATATAAGATAACGGTATTCTTCTAAATGCACTGCCGTTATACCCTTAAGGCTTTATGTAGACTTCCGTAAGCTAAAAAATGTTTATTAACTTAATATGTTAAACTAATGATTTGAAGCATTTCGATATCGATATCTAAATGTGTATATAAAAGAAAATCGACTTTATACCTAAATATAAGATTACGGAATTCTTCTAAATGCACTGTCGTTATGCCGCCATGGCTTAATAGCATCTTCATTACGTTAAAGAACTTTATACCTAAATATAAGATTACGGAATTCTTCTACATGCACTGCCGTTATGCCGCCATGGCTTTATGCCAACTTCAGCTCGTTAAAGAAGGTTTATTAACTTAAATATGTTGAACTAATGAGTAGAAGCACTGCCGTTATACCCTTAAGGCTTTATGTAGACTTCCGTAAGCTAAAAAATGTTTATTAACTTAATATGTTAAACTAATGATTTGAAGCATTTCGATATCGATATCTAAATGTGTATATAAAAGAAAATCGACTTTATACCTAAATGTAAGATTACGGAATACTTCTAATGCACTGTCGTTATGCCGCCATGGCTTAATAGCATCTTCATTACGTTAAAGAACTTTATACCTAAATATAAGATTACGGAATTCTTCTACATGCACTGCCGTTATGCCGCCATGCTTTATGCCAACTTCCAGCTCGTTAAAGAAGGTTTATTAACTTAAATATGTTGAACTAATGAGTAGAAGCATTTCGATATCGATTGCTAAATGTTATATACAAAAAAATCAACTTCATACCTAAGTATAAGATTACGTAATTCTTCTAAATGCACTGCCGTTATGCCGCCATGGCTTTATATCAACTTCAATACGTTAAAGAAGGTTTATTAACTTAAATATGTTAAACTAATGAGTGAAGCATTTCGATATCGCTTGCTAAATGTGTATATACATCAAAATCGACTTTATACCTAAATATAAGATTACGGGATTCTTCTAAATGCACTGCCGCTATGCCGCCTAGGCTATATGCCAACTTCAGATCGTAAAGGAAGTTTATTAAAATAAATATGTTAAACTAATGAGTTTAAAGCATCTCGATATCGATCGCTAAATGTGTATATACAAGAAAATCGACTTTATACCTAAATATAGATTACGGAATTCTTCTACATGCACTGCCGTTATACCGTTAAGGCTTTATGTAGACTTCAGTAAGCTAAAAAATGTTATTAACTTAATATGTTAAACTAATGATTTGAAGCAATTCGTTATCGATTGTTAAATGTGTATATACAACAAAATCGACTTTATACCTTTAATATAAGATTACGGAATTCTTCCAAATGCACTGCCGTTATACCGTTATGGCTTTATGTAAATTTCAGTAAGATAAAGAAGGTTAATTAACTTAAATATGTTAAACTAATGATTTGAAGCAATTCGATATCGCTTGCTATATGTGTATATACAAGAAAATCGCATTTATACCTAAATATAAGATAACGGAATTCTTCTAAATGCACTGCCGTTATGCGTTAAGGCTTTATGTAGACTTCAGTAAGAGAGAGAGGGATAATTAACTTAAATATGTTAATCTAATGATTTGAGGCATTTCGATATCGATTCCTAAATATGCAAATACAAGAAAATCAACTTTATACCTAAATAGAAAATTACGGAATTCTTCTGAATGCACCGCAGTTACACCGTTAAAGCTTTATGTAGACTTCAGTGCGTTAAAGAACGTTTATTAACTTAAATATGTTAAACTAATGATTTGAAGCATTTCGATATCGATTGCTAAATGTGTATTTACAAGAAAATCCACTACATAGCTAAATACAAGATTACGGAATTCTTCTAAATGCACTGCCGTTATGCCGCCATGGCTTTATATAAACTTCAATACGTTAAAGAAGGTTAATTAACTTAAATATATTAAACTAATGATTTGAAGCATTTCGATATCGCTTGCTAAACGTGTATATACAAGAAAATCGACTTTATACCTAAATATAAGATAACGGAATTCTTCTACATGCACTGCCGTTATACCGTTATGGCTTTATGTAAACTTCATTAAGCTAAAAAATGTTTATTAACTTAATATGTTAAACTAATGATTTGAAGCATTTCGATATCGATATCTAATTGTGTATATAAAAGAAAATCGACGTTATACCTAAATAAAAGATTACGGAATTCTTCTACATGCACTGCCGTAATGCCGCCTTGGCTATATGCCAAATTCAGATCATTGAAGAAGGTTAATTAACTTAAATATGTTAAACTAATGACTTGAAGCATTTCGTTATCGATTGCTAAATGTGTATATACAACAAAATCGACTTTATACCTAAATATAAGATAACGGAATTCTTCTAAATAAACTGCCGTTATACCGTTAAGGCTTTATGTCGACTTCAGTAAGCTAAAAAATGTTTATAAACATAAATATGTTAAACTAATGATTTGAAACATTTCGATATCGATATCATAATGTGTATATAAAAGAAAATCGACTTTATACCTAAATAAAAGATTACGGAATTCTTCTACATGCACTGCCGTAATACCGCCGTGGCTATATGCCAAATTCAGATCGTTAAAGAAGGTTTATTAACTTAAATATGTTAAGCTTATGAGTTGAAGCATCTCGATATCTATTGCTAAATATGTATATACAACAAAATCGACTTTATACCTAAATATAAGATTACGGAATTCTTCCAAGTGCACTGCCGTTATACCGTTATGGCTCTATGTAAACTTCAGTAGGATAAAGAAGGTTAACTAACTTAAATATGTTAAACTAATGAGTTAAAGCATCTCGATATCGATCGCTAAATGTGTATATACAAGAAAATCGACTTTATACCTAAATAAAAGATTACGGAATTCTTCTACATGCACTGCCTTATACCGTTAAGGCTTTATGTAGACTTCAGTAAGCTAAAAATGTTTATTAACTTAATATGTTAAACTAATGATTTGAAGCAATTCGTTATCGATTGATAAATGTGTATATACAACAAAATCGACTTTATACCTTTAATATAAGATTACGGAATTCTTCCAAATGCACTGCCGTTATACCGTTATGGCTTTATGTAAATTTCAGTAAGATAAAGAAGGTTAATTAACTTAAATATGTTAAACTAATGATTTGAAGCTATTCGATATCGCTTGCTATATGTGTATATACAAGAAAATCGAATTTATACCTAAATATAAGATAACGGAATTCTTCTAAATGCACTGCCGTTATGCCGTTAAGGCTTTATGTAGCTTCAGTAAGAGACAGAGGGTTAATTAACTTAAATATGTTTATCTAATGATTTGAGGCATTTCGATATCGATTCCTAAATATGTAAATACAAGAAAATCAACTTTATACCTAAATAGAAAATTACGGAATTCTTCTGAATGCACTGCAGTTACACCGTTAAGGCTTTATGTAGACTTCAGTGCGTTAAAGAACGTTTATTAACTTAAATATGTTAAACTAATGATTTGAAGCATTTCGATATCGATAGCTAAATGTGTATATACAAGAAAATCGACTTTATACCTAAACATAAGATTACGGAATTCTTCTAAATGCATTGCCGTTATGCCGCCATGGCTTTATATCAACTTCAATACGTTAAAGAAGGTTAACTAACTTAAATATGTTAAACTAATGATTTGAAGCATTTCGCTATCGCTTGCTAAATGTGTATATACTCGAAAATCGACTTTATACCTAAATACAAGATTACGGAATTCTTCTAAATGCACTGCCGTTATGCCGCCATGGCTTTATATAAACTTGAATACGTTAAAGAAGGTTAATTAACTTAAATATATTAAACTAATGATTTGAAGCATTTTGATATCGCTTGCTAAATTTGTATATACAAGAAAATCGACTTTATACCTAAATATAAGATAACGGAATTCTTCTACATGCACTGCCGTTATACCGTTAAGGCTTTATGTAGACTTCAGTAAGCTAAAAAATGTTTATTAACTTAAATATGTTAAACTAATGATTTGAAGCATTCGGTATCGATTCTAAATGTGTATATAAAAGAAAATCGACTTTATACCTTAAATAAAAGATTACGGAATTCTTCAAATGCACTGCCGTAATACGTTGGCTTATGCACTTCAGTGAAAAAGAAGGTTATTAACTTAAATATGTTAAGATATGATTGAAGCATTTCGATACGCTTGCTTAATGTGTATATACAAAAAAATCGATTTATACCTAAATATAAGATAACGGAATTCTTCAAATGCACTGCCGTTATCCGCATGGCTTTATTAATTTATACGTTAAAAAGTTATTAAATTAAATATGTTAAACTAATGATTTGAAGCATTTCGATATCGTATGCTAAATGTGTATATAAAGAAAATCGACTTTATACCTAAATATAAGATAACGGAATTCTTCTACATGCACTGCCGTATGCCGCATGGCCTATATCAATTCAATACGTTAAGAAGGTTAATTAACTTAAATGTTAAACATGATTTGAAGCATTTCGATATCGATATCTTAATGCGTATATAAGAAAATCGACTTTATACCTAAATAAAAGATTACGGAATCTTCAAATACTGCCGTTATCCGCCTGGCTTATCAATTCAATCGTTAAAGAAGGTTATTAACTTAAATATGTTAACAATATTGAAGCATTCGATATCGATGCTAAATTGTATATACAAAAATCGACTTTATACCTAAATATAAGATTACGGAATTCTTCCAATGCACTGCCGTTATAGTTATGGCTTTATTAAACTTCAGTAGAAAAAAAGGTTAATTAACTTAAATATGTTAAACTATTGTTTGAAGCATTCGATATCGTTGCTAAATGGTATATACAAGAAAATCGAATTATCCCTAAATATAAGATAACGGAATTCTTCCAATGCTGCCGTTATCCGTTAGGCTTTTGTAAACTTCAGTAAGTAAAAAGTTATTAACTTAAATATGTTAAACTAATGATTTGAAGCATTTCGATATCGATTGCTAAATGTGTATATACAAGAAAATCGACTTTATACCTAAATATAAGATAACGGAATTCTTCTAAATGCACTGCCGTTATGCCGTTAAGGCTTATGTCGACTTCAGTAAGTAAAAAGGTTTATTAACTTAAATATGTTAAACTAATGATTTGAAGCATTTCGATATCGATTGCTAATGTGTATATACAAGAAAATCGACTTTATACCTAAATAAAAGATTACGGAATTCTTCCAACATGCACTGCCGTTATGCGCCATGGCTTTATTCACTTCAATACGTTAAAGAAGGTTTATTAACTTAAATATGTTAAACTAATGATTTGAAGCATTTCGATATCGATTGCTAAATATGTATATACAAGAAAATCGACTTTATACCTAAATATAAGATTACGGAATTCTTCCAAATGCACTGCCGTTATACCGTTATGGCTTTATGTCAACTTCAGTAGTTAAAGAAGGTTTATTAACTTAAATATGTTAAACTAATGGTTGAAGCATCTCGATATCGATTGCTAAATGTGTATATACAAGAAAATCGACTTTATACCTAAATAAAAGATTACGGAATTCTTCTACATGCACTGCCGTTATACCGTTAAGGCTTATGTAGACTTCAGTAAGATAAAGAAGGTTAATTAACTTAAATATGTTAAACTAATGATTTGAAGCAATTCGATATCGATTGCTAAATGTGTATATACAACAAAATCGACTTTATACCTAAATATAAGATAACGGAATTCTTCCAAATGCACTGCCGTTATACCGTTATGGCTTATGTAAATTCAGTAAGATAAAGAAGGTTAATTAACTTAAATATGTTAAACTAATGATTTGAAGCATTCGATATCGATTGCTAAATGTGTATATACAAGAAAATGACTTATATACTAATAAAGATTACGGAATTTTCCTAAATGACTGCGTTATAACGAATGGCTTTATATGCACTTCAATCGTTAAAGAAGCTTTATTAACTTAATATGTTAACTAATGAATCTAAATGTGTATATAAAAGAAAATCGACTTTATACTTAAATAAAAGATTACGGAATTCTTCTACCTGCACTGCCGTAATGCCGCCGTGGCTATATGCCCCTTCAGATCGTTAAAGAAGGTTTATTAACTTAAATATGTTAAGATAATGAGTTGAAGCATTTAGATATCGATTGCTTATTGTGTATATACAAAAAAAATCGACTTTATACCTAAATATAAGATAACGGAATTCTTCTACATGCACTGCCGTTATGCCGCAATGGCTCTATATCAACTTCAATACGTTAAAGAAGGTTAATTAGCTTAAATGTGTTAAACTTATGATTTGAAGCATTTCGAAATCGCTTGCTAAATGTGTATATACAAGAAAATCGACTTTATACCTAAATATAAGATTACGGAATTCTTCTAAATGCACTGCCGTTATGCCGCCATGGCTTTATATCAACTTTAATACGTTAAAGAAGGTTAATTAACTTAAATATGTTAAACTAATGATTTGAAGCATTTCGATATCGCTTGCTAAATGTGCAAATACAAGAAACTTGACTTTATACCTAAACATAGGATAACGGAATTCTTCCAAATGCACTGCCGTTATTCCGCCATGGCTTTATGTCAACTTCAGTTCGTTAAAGTATGTTTGTTAACTTAAATATGTTAAACTAATGATTTGAAGCATTTCGATATCGATTGCTAAATGCACATATACAAGGAAATCGACTTTATACCTAAATATAAGATTACGGAATTCTTCAAATCACTGTCGTTATGGCGCCATGGCTTTATTTCACCTTCAATACGTTAAAGATGGTTAATTAACTTAAGACTGTTAAACCAGTTATATGAAGCATTTCGATATCGATTGCTTAATGCATATATACACGAAAATCGACTTTATACCTAAATATAAAATTACGGAATTCTTCCAAATGTACTGTTGTTATGCCACCATGGCTTTATATCAACTTTAATACGTTAAAAAAGGTTAATTAACTTAAATATGTTAAACTAATGATTTGAAACATTTAGATATCGATTGCTAAATGTGTATATACAAAAGAATCGAATTAATACCTAAATATAAGATTACGGACTTTTTGTACATGCACTGCCGTTATGCCGCCAAGGCTTTGTGTTAACTTCAGTGCGTTAAAGTAGGTTTGTTAACTTAAATATGTTAAACTAATGATTTGAAGCATTTCGATATCGATTGCTAAATGAGTATATACAAGAAAACCAACTTTATACCTATATACAAGATTACGTAATTCTTCTAAATGTTTTGCCGTTATGCCGTTAAGGCGTTTGTAGACTTCAGTAAGATAAAGAGTGTTAATTAACTTAAATATGTTAAAGTAATGATTTGAGGCATTTCGATATCGATTACTAAATGTGTATATACAAGAAAATCGACTTTATACCTAAATATATGATAACGGAATTCTTCTACATGCACTGCCGTTATGCCGTTATGGCTTTATGTCAACTTCAGTTGGCTAAAGAAGGTTTATTAACTTAAATATGTTAAACTAATGATTTGAGGCATTTCGATATCGATTGCTAAATGAGTATATACAATAAAATCGACTTTATACCTAAATATAAAATTACGGAATTCTTCTACATGAAGTGCCGTTATACCGCCATGGCTTTGTGTTAACTTCAGAAGATTTATTAACTTAGATATGTTACACTAGTTATTTGAAGCATTTCGAAATCGATTGCTTAATGCATATATACAAGAAAATCGTCTTTCTACCTAAATATAAGATTACGTAATTCTTCTAAATGTTTGCCGTTATGCCGTTAAAGTGTTTGTAGACTTCAGTAAGATAAAGAGGGTTAATTAACTTAAATATGTTAAACTAATGATTTGAGCATTTCGATATCGATTGCTAAATGTGTATATACAAGAAAATCGACTTTATACCTAAATATAAGATTACGGAATTCTTCTAAATGCACTGCCGTTATGCAATTATGGCTTTATGTTAACTTCGTAATCGTTAAAAAAGTTTATTAACTTAAATATGTTAAACTAATGATTTGAAGCATTTCGATATCGATTGCTAAATGGTATATATAAGAAAATCGACTTTATACCTAAATATAAGATTACGGAATTCTTCCAAATGTACTGTTGTTATGCCGCCATGGCTTTATATCAACTTCAATATGTTAAAGAAGGTTAATTAACTAAAATATGTTAAACTAATGATTTCAGGCATTTCGATATCGATTGCTAAATGTTTATATACAACAAAATCGGCTTTATACCTAAAGATAAGCTTACGGAATTCTTCTAAATGCACTGCCGTTATGGCGTTATGGCTTTATGTTAACTTCAGTTCGTTAAAGAAGGTTTATTAACTTAGATATGCTACACCAGTTATTTGAAGCATTTCGAAATCGATTGCTTAAAGCATTTATACAAGAAAATCGACTTTATACCTAAATATAAGATTACGGAATTCTTTTCCCAAAAGCACTGTCGTTATACCGTTATGGCTTTACGTAAGCTTCAGTAAGAAAAATAAGGTTAATTAACTTAAATATTTTAAACTAATGATTTGAAGCATTTCGATATCGATTGTTAAATGAGTGTATACAAGAAAATCGACTTTATACCTAAATAAAAGCCTACGTAATTCTTCTAAATGCTTTGCCGTTAAGGCGTTTGTAGACTTTAGTAAGATAAAGAGGGTTAATTAGCATAAATATGTTAAACTAATGATTTGAAGCATTTCGATATCGAATGCTAAATGCGTATATACAACAAAATCGACTTTATACCTAAATATAAGATTACGTAATTCTTCTAAATGCTTTGCCGTTATGCCGTTAAAACGTTTGTAGACTTCATTAAGATAAAGAGGGTTAATTTACTTAAATATGTTAAACTAATGATTTGAAGCATTTCTATATCGATTGCTAAATGAGCATATACATGAAAATCGACCTTATACCTAAATATAAGCTTACGGAATTCTTCTAAATGCTTTGCCGTTATGCCGTTAGGATGTTTGTAGACTTCAGTAAGATAAAGAGGGTTAATTAACTTAAATATGTTAAACTAATGATTTGAAACATTTCGATTTCGATTGCTAAATGAGTATATACAAGAAAATCGACCTTATACCTAAA
>JAPZAG010002163.1:0-20703 GCA_027475135.1 Bactrocera correcta
ACTCCATCGACATCGAGTTATCGCCGCTCTCAGGAATTAGACATCTCTCGCACCACTCTCCGACGCATAATTCATAAAGATTTGAAGATGTTTCCATATAAAATTCAAATGGCACAAAAACTAAACCCAGCTGATTATCCGCGACGCCTTAATTTTGGCAAACGAACAAATGGGTCAACTTTAAATGGCCTACCCTGTATAAAGTCGATTTTCGTGTATATACTTATTTAGCAATCGATATCGAAATGCTTCAAATCATTAGTTTAATATATTAAAGTTAATAAAGCTTCTTTAACGCACTGAAGTTAACATAAAGCCATGGCGGCATAACGGCAGTGCACGTAGAAGATTTCCGTAATCTTATATTTGGGTATAAAGTCGATTTTCTTGTACATATATACACACTTAGCAATCGATATCGAAATGCTTCAAATCATTAGTTTAACATATTCAAGTTAATTAACCCTCTCTGTCTTACTGAAGTCTACATAAAGCCGTAACAGCATAACGGCAGTGCATTTAGAAGAATTCCGTTATCTTATATTTAGGTATAGATTTGATTTTCTTGTATGTATACATTTAGCAAGCGATATCGAAATGCTTCAAATCATTAATTTAACATATTTAAGTTAATTAACCTTCTTTAACGTATTGAAGTTGATATAAAGCCATGGCGGCATAACGGCAGTGCATATAGAAGAAGTCCGTAGTCTTATATTTAGGTATAAAGTCGGTTTTCTTGTACGCATTTAGCAATCGATAACAAAATGCTTCAAATCATTAGTTTTACATATTTAAGTTAATTTACCTTCTTTATCTTACTGAAGTTAACATAAAGCCATAACGGTATAACGGCAGTGCATTTGGATGAATTCCGTAATCTTATATTAAGGTAAAAAGTCGATTTTGTTGTATATACACATTTAGCAATCGATATCGAAAGGCTCCATCTCATAAGTTTAACATATTTAAGTTAATAAACCTTCTTTAACGATCTGAAATTGGCATATAGCCATGGCGGCATAACGGCAGTGCATGTAGAAGAATTCTGTAATCTCATATTTAGGTATAAAGTCGATTTTCTTGTATATACGCATTTAGCTATCGATATCGAAATGCTTGAAATCATTAGTTTAACATATTAAGATAATAAACGCTTTTTAGCTTACTGAAGTCTACATAAAGCCTTAACGGTATAACGCCAGTGCATTTAGAATAATTCCGTAAAGTTATAATTTTATTTTTAGGTATAAAGTCGATTTTCTTTTATCTACACATTTAGCAATTGATATCGAAATGCTTCAAACCATTAGTTTAACATATTTAAAATAATTAACCTTCTTAAACGTATTGAAGGTGATATAAAGCCATGGCGGCATAACGGCAGTACATGTGGAAGAATTCCGTAATCTTATATTTAGGTATAAAGTCGATTTTCTTGTATATATATATTTCGCAATCGATATCGAAATGCTTCAGATAACTGGTTTAACATATTTAAGTTAATAAACCTCCTTTAGCGAACTGAAGTTGACATATTTAGGTATAAAGTCGATTTTGTTGTACATACACATTTAGCAATCGATATCGAAATGCTTCAAATCATTAGTTTAGCATATTTAACGTACTGAAATTTATATAAAGCCATCACGGCATAACGGCAGTGTATTTCGAAGAATTCTGTAATCTTATATTTAGATATAAAGCCGAATTTGTTGTATATACGCATTTAGCAATCGATATTGAAATTCTTCAAATCATTAGTTTAACATATTTAAAATAATTAACCTTCTGTAACGTAATGAAGGTGATGTAAAGCCTTGGAGGCCTAACGACAGTGCATTTAGAAGAATTCCGTAATCTTATATTTAGGTATAAATTCGATTTTGTTGTATATACGCATTTAGCAATCGATATCGAAATGCTTCAAATAACTGGTTTAGCATATTTAGGTTAATTAACCTTCTTTATCTTACTGAAGTTTACATAAAGCCATAACGGCATAACGGCAGTATATTTGGGTGAATTCCATAAGCTTTTATTTAGGTATAAAATCGATTTTCTTGTACATACACATTTAGCAATCGGTATCGAAATGCTTCAAATCATTAGTTTAACATATTTAAGTTAATTAACTTTCTTTACCGTAATGAAGCTTATATAAAGCCATGGCGGCATAACGACAGTGCATGTAGAAGAATTCCGTAATCTTATATTTAGGTATATAGTCGATTTTCTTGTATTTACACATTTAGCAATCGATATCGAAAATCTTCAAATCATTAATTTAACATATTTAAGTTAATTAACTTTCTTTAACGTAATGAAGGTGATATAAAGCCATGGCGACATAACGACAGTGCATTTAGAAAAATTCCGTAATCTTATATTTAGGTATAAGTTCGATTTTGTTGTATATAGGCATTTAGCAATATCGAAATGCTTCATATAACTGGTTTAGCATATTTAGGTTAATTAACCTTATTTATCTTACTGAAGTTTACATAAAGCCATAACGGCATAACGGCAGTATGTTTGAGAGAATTCCGTAATCTTTTATTTAGGTATAAAATCGATTTTCTTGTACATACACATTTAGCAATCGATATCGAAATGCTTCAAATCATTAGTTTAGCATATTTAAGTAAATTAACCTTCTTTAACGTACTGAAATTTATATAAAGCCATCACGGCATAACGGCAGTGTATTTCGAAGAATTCCGTAATCTTATATTTAGATATAAAGCCGAATTTGTTGTATATACGCATTTAGCAATCGATATTGAAATTCTTCAAATCATTAGTTTAACATATTTAAAATAATTAACCTTCTTTAACGTAATGAAGGTGATGTAAAGCCTTGGAGGCCTAACGACAGTGCATTTAGAAGAATTCCGTAATCTTATATTTAGGTATAAATTCGATTTTGTTGTATATACGCATTTAGCAATGGATATCAAAATGCTTCAAATAACTGGTTTAGCATATTTAGGTTAATTAACCGTCTTTATCTTACGGAAGTTTACATAAAGCCATAACGGCATAACGGCAGTATATTTGGGTGAATTCCGTAAGCTTTTATTTAGGTATAAAATCGATTTTCTTGTACATACACATTTAGCAATCGGTTTCGAAATGCTTCAAATCATTAGTTTAACATATTTAAGTTAATTAACCTTCTTTACCGTAATGAAGCTTATATAAAGCCATGGCGGCATAACGACAGTGCATGTAGAAGAATTCCGTAATCTTATATTTAGGTATATTGTCGATTTTCTTGTATTTACACATTTAGCAATCGATATCGAAAATCTTCAAATCATTAATTTAACATATTTAAGTTAATTAACCTTCTTTAACGTAATGAAGGTGATATAAAGCCATGGCGACATAACGACAGTGCATTTAGAAAAATTCCGTAATCTTATATTTAGGTATAAGTTCGATTTTGTTGTATATAGGCATTTAGCAATATCGAAATGCTTCATATAACTGGTTTAGCATATTTAGGTTAATTAACCTTCTTTATCTTACTGAAGTTTACATAAAGCCTTAACGGTATAACTGCAGTGCATTTAGAAGAATTCCGTATTCTTATATTTAGGTATAAAGTCGGTTTTATTGTATGTATATACTCATTTAGCAATCGATATCGAAATGCTTCAAATCATTAGTTTAATAAATTTAAGTTAATAAAGTTTCTTTAACGCACTGAAGTTAACATAAAGCCATTACGGCATAACGGCAGTGCATGTAGAAGAATTCCGTAATCTTATATTTAAGTATAAAGTCGATTTTGTTGTATATACACATTTAGCAATCGATATCGTAATGCTTCAAATCATTAGTTTAACATATTTAAGTTAATAAACCTTCTTTAACGCACTGACGTCTTCATAAAGCCTTAACGGTATAACTGCAGTGCAGTTAGAAGAATTCCGTATTCTTATATTTAGGTATAAAGTCGATTTTCGTGTATTTACATATTTAGCAATCGATATCGAAATGCTTCAAATCATTAGTTTAACATATTCAAGTTAATTAACCTTCTTTAACGTATTGAAGTTGATATAAAGCCATGGCGGCATAACGACAGTAGATTTGGAAGAATTCCGTAATCTTGTATTTAGGTATAAGGTCGATTTTGTTGTATATACACATTAAGCAATCGATATCGAAATGCTTCATCTCATAAGTTTAACATATTTAAGTTAATAAACCTTCTTTAACGATCTGAAGTTGGCATATAGCCATGGCGGCATAACGGCAGTGCATGTAGAAGAATTCCGTTATCTCATATTTAGGTATAAAGTCGATTTTCTTGTATATACGCATTTAGCTATCGATATCGAAATGCTTCAAATCATTAGTTTAACATATTAAGATAATAAACGCTTTTTAGCTTACTGAAGTCTACATAAAGCCTTAACGGTATAACGCCAGTGCATTTAGAATAATTCCGTAAAGTTATAATTTTAGTTCTAGGTATAAAGTCGATTTTCTTTTATTTACACATTTAGCAATCGATATCGAAATGTTTCAAACCATTAGTTTAACATATTTAAAAGAATTAACCTTCTTTAACGTATTGAAGGTGATATAAAGCCATGGCGGCATAACGGCAGTACATGTGGAAGAATTCCGTAATCTTATATTTAGGTATAAAGTCGATTTTCTTGTATATATATATATTTCGCAATCGATATCGAAATGCTTCAGATAACTGGTTTAACATATTTAAGTTAATAAACCTCCTTTAGCGAACTGAAGTTGACATATTTAGGTATAAAGTCGATTTTGTTGTACATACACATTTAGCAACCGATATCGAAATGCTTCAAATCATTAGTTTAGCATATTTAATTAAATTAACGTCCTATAACGTACTGAAATTTATATAAAGCCATAACGGCATAACGGCAGTGTACTTTGAAGAATTCCGTAATCTTATATTTAGATATAAAGCTGAATTTGTTGTATATACGCATTTAGCAATCGATATTGAAATTCTTCAAATCATTAGTTTAACATATTTAAAATAATTAACCTTCTTTAACGTAATGAAGGTGATATAAAGCCATGGAGGCCTAACGGCAGTGCATTTAGAAGAATTCCGTAATCTTATATTTAGGTATAAGTTCGATTTTGTTGTATATACGCATTTAGCAATCGATATCGAAATGCTTCAAATAACTGGTTTAGCATATTTAGGTTAATTAACCTTTTTTATCTTACTGAAGTTTACATAAAGCCATAATGGCATAAAGGCAGTATATTTGGGTGAATTTCGTAAGCTTTTATTTAGGTATAAAGACGATTTTCTTGTACATACACATTTAGCAATCGATATCGAAATGCTTCAAATCATTAGTTTAACATATTTAAGTTAATTAACCTTCTTTAACGTACTGAAATTTATATAAAGCCATGGCGGCATAACGACAGTGCATGTAGAAGAATTCCGTAATCTTATATTTAGGTATATAGTCGATTTTCTTGTATTTACACATTTAGCAATCGATATCGCAAATCTTCAAATCATTAATTTAACGTATTTAAGTTAATTAACCTTCTTTAACCTAATGAAGGTGATATAAAGCCATGGCGACATAACGACAGTGCATTTAGAAAAATTCCGTAATCTTATATTTAGGTATAAGTTCGATTTTGTTGTATATAGGCATTTAGCAATATCGAAATGCTTCATATAACTGGTTTAGCATATTTAGGTTAATTAACCTTCTTTATCTTACTGAAGTTTACGTAAAGCCATAACGGCATAACGGCAGTATGTTTGAGAGAATTCCGTAATCTTTTATTTAGGTATAAAATCGATTTTCTTGTACATACATCTTAGCATATTTAAGTAAATTAACCTTCTTTAACGTACTGAAATTTATATAAAGCCATGGCGGCATAACGGCAGTGCATTTAGAAGAAGTCCGTAGTCTTATATTTAGGTATAAAGTCGGTTTTCTTGTATATGTACTTTTGGCAATCGATAACAAAATGCTTCAAATCATTAGTTTTACATATTTAAGTTAATTAACCTTCTTTATCTTACTGAAGTTTACGTAAAGCCATAACGGCATAACGGCAGTATGTTTGAGAGAATTCCGTAATCTTTTATTTAGGTATAAAATCGATTTTCTTGTACATACATCTTAGCATATTTAAGTAAATTAACCTTCTTTAACGTACTGAAATTTATATAAAGCCATGGCGGCATAACGGCAGTGCATTTAGAAGAAGTCCGTAGTCTTATATTTAGGTATAAAGTCGGTTTTCTTGTATATGTACTTTTGGCAATCGATAACAAAATGCTTCAAATCATTAGTTTTACATATTTAAGTTAATTAACCTTCTTTATCTTACTGAAGTTTACGTAAAGCCATAACGGCATAACGGCAGTATGTTTGAGAGAATTCCGTAATCTTTTATTTAGGTATAAAATCGATTTTCTTGTACATACATCTTAGCATATTTAAGTAAATTAACCTTCTTTAACGTACTGAAATTTATGTAAAGCCATGGCGGTATAACGGCAGTGCATTTGGATGAATTCCGTAATCTTATATTAAGGTAAAAAGTCGATTTTGTTGTATATACACATTAAGCAATCGATATCGAAATGCTTCATCTCATAAGTTTAAGATATTTAAGTTAATAAACCTTCTTTAACGATTTGAAGTTGGCATATAGCCATGGCGGCATAACGGCAGTGCTTGTAATCTCATATTTAGGTATAAAGTCGATTTTCTTGTATATACGCATTTAGCTATCGTTATCGAAATGCTTCAAATCATTAGTTTAACATATTAAGGTAATAAACGCTTTTTAGATTACTGAAGTCTACATAAAGCCTTAACGGTATAACGCCAGTGCATTAAGAATAATTCCGTAAAGTTATAATGTTATTTTTAGGTATAAAGTCGATTTTCTTTTATTTACACATTTAGCAATCGATATCGAAATGCTTCAAACCATTAGTTTAACATATTTAAAATAACTAACCTTCTTTAACGTATTGAAGGTGATATAAAGCCATGGCGGCATAACGGCAGTACATGTGGAAGAATTCCGTAATCTTATATTTAGGTATAAAGTCGATTTTCTTGTATATATATTTTTCGCAATCGATATCGAAATGCTTCATATAACTGGTTTAGCATATTTAGGTTAATTAACCTTCTTTATCTTACTGAAGTTTACATAAAGCCATGGCGGCATAACGGCAGTGCTTGTAGAAGAATTCCGTAATCTTATATTTAAGTACAAAGTCGATTTTATTGTATATACACATTTAGCAATCGATATCAAAATGCTTCAAATCATTAGTTTACTATATTTAAGTTAATAAAACATCTTTATTTTACTGAAGTCTACAAAAGCCTTAACGGCATAACGGCAGTGCCTTTAGAAGAATTACGTAATCTTATATTTAGGTATAAAGTCGATTTTCGTTTATATACTCATTTAGCAATCGATATCGAAATGCTTCAAATCATTAGTTTAATATATTAAAGTTAATAAAGCTTCTTTAACGCACTGAAGTTAACATAAAGTCATGGCGGCATAACGGCAGTGCATGTAGAAGAATTCCGTAATCTTATATTTAGGTATAAAGTCGATTTTCTTGTATATACACATTTAGCAATCGATATCGAAATGCTCAAATCATTAGTTTAACAAATTTGAGTAAACTAACCTTCTTTAACGTACTGAAATTTATATAAAGCCATAACAGCATAGCGGCAGTGCATTTAGAAGAACTACGTTATCTGTTATTTAGGTATAAAGTCGATTTTCTTGTATATACGCTTATAGCAATCGATATCGACATGCTTCAAATCATTAGTTTAACATATTTAAGTTAATAAACCTTCTTTAACGCACTGAAGTCTTCATAAAGCCTTAACGAAATAACTGCAGTGCATTTAGAAGAATTCCGTAATCTTATATTTAGGTATAAAGTCGATTTTGTTGTATATACTCATTTAGCAATCGATATCGAAATGCTTCAAATCATTAGTTTAATATATTTAAGTTAATAAAGCTTCTTTAACGCACTGAAGTCTTCATAAAGCCTTAACGAAATAACTGCAGTGCATTTAGAAGAATTCCGTAATCTCATATTTAGGTATAAAGTCGATTTTGTTGTATATACTCATTTAGCAATCGATATCGAAATGCTGGAAATCATTAGTTTAATATATTTAAGTTAATAAAGCTTCTTTAACGCACTGAAGTTAACATGAAGCCATGGCGTTATAACGGCAGTGCATGTAGAAGAATTCCGTAATCTTATATTTAAGTACAAAGTCGATTTTATTGTATATACACATTTAGCAAGCGATATCAAAATGCTTCAAATCATTAGTTTACTATATTTAAGTTAATTAAACATCTTTATTTTACTGAAGTCTACAAAAGCCTTAACGGCATAACGGCAGTGCCTTTAGAAGAATTCCGTAATCTTATATTTAGGTATATAGTCGATTTTCGTGTATATACTCATTTAGCAATCGATATCGAAATGCTTCAAATCATTAGTTTAACATATTTGAGTAAACTAACCTTCTTTAACGTACTGAAATTTATATAAAGCCATAACAGCATAGCGGCAGTGCATTTAGAAGAATTACGTTATCTGTTATTTAGGTATAAAGTCGATTTTCTTGTATACACGCTTATAGCAATCGATATCGACATGCTTCAAATCATTAGTTTATTATATTTCAGTTAATAAACCTTCTTTAACACACTGAAGTCTTCATAAAGCCTTAACGAAATAACTGTAGTGCATTTAGAAGAATTCCGTAATCTTATATATAGGTATAAAGTCGATTTTGTTGTATATACTCATTTAGCAATCGATATCGAAATGCTTCAAATCATTAGTTTAATATATTTAAGTTAATAAAGCTTCTTTAACGCACTGAAGTTAACATGAAGCCATGGCGTTATAACGGCAGTGCATGTAGAAGAATTCCGTAATCTTATATTTAAGTACAAAGTCGATTTTATTGTATATACACATTTAGCAAGCGATATCAAAATGCTTCAAATCATTAGTTTACTATATTTAAGTTAATTAAACATCTTTATTTTACTGAAGTCTACAAAAGCCTTAACGGCATAACGGCAGTGCCTTTAGAAGAATTCCGTAATCTTATATTTAGGTATATAGTCGATTTTCGTGTATATACTCATTTAGCAATCGATATCGAAATGCTTCAAATCATTAGTTTAACATATTTGAGTAAACTAACCTTCTTTAACGTACTGAAATTTATATAAAGCCATAACAGCATAGCGGCAGTGCATTTAGAAGAATTACGTTATCTGTTATTTAGGTATAAAGTCGATTTTCTTGTATACACGCTTATAGCAATCGATATCGACATGCTTCAAATCATTAGTTTATTATATTTCAGTTAATAAACCTTCTTTAACACACTGAAGTCTTCATAAAGCCTTAATGAAATAACTGTAGTGCATTTAGAAGAATTCCGTAATCTTATATATAGGTATAAAGTCGATTTTGTTGTATATACTCATTTAGCAATCGATATCGAAATGCTTCAAATCATTAGTTTAATATATTTAAGTTAATAAAGCTTCTTTAACGCACTGAAGTCTTCATAAAGCCTTAACGAAATAACTGCAGTGCATTTAGAAGAATTCCGTAATCTCATATTTAGGTATAAAGTCGATTTTGTTGTATATACTCATTTAGCAATCGATATCGAAACGCTGGAAATCATTAGTTTAATATATTTAAGTTAATAAAGCTTCTTTAACGCACTGAAGTTAACATGAAGCCATGGCGGCATAACGGCAGTGCATGTAGAAGAATTCCGTAATCTTATATTTAAGTACAAAGTCGATTTTATTGTATATACACATTTAGCAATTGATATCAAAATGCTTCAAATCATTAGTTTACTATATTTAAGTTAATTAAACATCTTTATTTTACTGAAGTCTACAAAAGCCTTAACGGCATAACGGCAGTGCCTTTAGAAGAATTACGTAATCTTATATTTAGGTATAAAGTCGATTTTCGTGTATATACTCATTAAGCAATCGATATCGAAATGCTTCAAATCATTAGTTTAATATATTAAAGTTAATAAAGCTTCTTTAACGCACTGAAGTTAACATTAAGCCATGGCGGCATAACGGCAGTGCATGTAGAAGAATTCCGTAATCTTTTATTTAGGTATAAACTCGATTTTCTTGTATATATACATTTAGCAATCTATATCGAAATGCTTCAAATCATTAGTTTAACATATTTAAGTTAATAAACCTTCTTTAACGCACTGACGTCTTTATAAAGCCTTAACGGTATAACTGCAGTGCATTTAGAAGAATTCCGTATTCTTATATTTAGGTATAAAGTCGATTTTCTTGTATTTACATATTTAGCAATCGATATCGAAATGCTTCAAATCATTAGTTTAACATATTCAAGTTAATTAACCCTCTCTGTCTTACTGAAGTCTACATAAAGCCTTAACGGCATAACGGCGATGCATTTAGAAGAATTCCGTTATCTTATATTTAGGTATAAATTTGATTTTCTGGTATGTACACATTTAGCAAGCGATATCGAAATGCTTCAAATCATTAGTTTAACATATTTAAGTTAATTAACCTTCTTTAACGTATTGAAGTTGATATAAAGCCATGGCGGCATAACGGCAGTGCATTTAGAAGAAGTCCGTAGTCTTATATTTAAGTATAAGGTCGGTTTTCTTGTATATACACATTTAGCAATCGATAACGAAATGCTTCAAATCATTAGTTTAGCATATTTAAGTTAATTAACCTTCTTTATCTTACTGAAGTTTACATAAAGCCATAACGGCAGTGCATTTGAATGAATTCCGTAATCTTATATTAAGGTAAAAAGTCGATTTTAGCAATCGATATCGAAATGCTTCATCTCATTAGTTTAACATATTTAAGTTAATAACCCTTCTTTAACGATCTGAAGTTGGCATATAGCCATGGCGGCATAACGGCAGTGCATGTAGAAGAATTCCGTAATCTCATATTTAGGTATAAAGTCGATTTTCTTGTATATACACATTTAGCTATCGATATCGAAATGCTTCAAATCATTAGTTTAACATATTAAGATAATAAACGCTTTTTAGCTTACTGAAGTCTACATAAAGCCTTAACGGTATAACGCCAGTGCATTTAGAAGAATTCCGTAAAGTTATAATTTTATTTTTAGGTATAAAGTCGATTTTCTTTTATTTACATATTTAGCAATCGATATCGAAATGCTTCAAACCATTAGTTTAACATATTTAAAATAATAAACCTTCTTTAACGTATTGAAGGCGATATAAAGCCCTGGCGGCATAACGGCAGTACATGTGGAAGAGTTCCGTAATCTTATATTGAGGTATAAAGTCGATTTTGTTGTATATACGCATTTAGCAATCGATATCGAAATGCTTAAACTCATTAGTTTAACATATTTAGGTTAATTAACCTTCTTTAACGTATTGAAGTTGATATAAAGCCATGGCGGCATAACGACAGTACATTTGGAAGAATTCCGTAATCTTATGTTTAGGTATAAATTCCATTTTCTTTTATATACACATTTAGCAAGCGATATCGAAATGCTTCATATCATTAGTTTAACATATTTAAGTTAATAAACCTTTTTTAACGAACTGAAGTTAACATAAAGCCTTAACGGCATAACGGCAGTGCATTTAGAAGAATTCCGTTATCTTATATTTAGGTATAAATTTTATTTTCTTGTATGTACACATTTAGCAAGCGATATCGAAATGCTTCAAATCGTTAGTTTAACATATTTAAAATAATTAACCTTCTTTAACGTATTGAAGGTGATATAAAGCCATGGCGGCATAACGGCAGTACATGTGGAAGAATTCCGTAATCTTATATTTAGGTATAAAGTCGATTTTCTTGTATATATATTTTTCGCATTCGATATCGAAATGCTTTATATAACTGGTTTAGCATATTTAGGTTAATTAACCTTCTTTATCTTACTGAAGTTTACATAAAGCCATGGCGGCATAACGGCAGTGCATGTAGAAGAATTCCGTAATCTTATATTTAAGTACAAAGTCGATTTTATTGTATATACACACTTAGCAATCGATATCACAATGCTTCAAATCATTAGTTTACTATATTTAAGTTAATTAAACATCTTTATTTTACTGAAGTCTACAAAAGCCTTAACGGCATAACGGCAGTGCCTTTAGAAGAATTACGTAATCTTATATTTAGGTATAAAGTCGATTTTCGTTTATATACTCATTTAGCAATCGATATCGAAATGCTTCAAATCATTAGTTTAATATATTAAAGTTAATAAAGCTTCTTTAACGCACTGAAGTTAACATAAAGCCATGGCGGCATAACGGCAGTGCATGTAGAAGAATTCCGTAATCTTATATTTAGGTATAAATTCGATTTTCTTGTATATACACATTTAGCAATCGATATCGAAATGCTCAAATCATTAGTTTAACATATTTGAGTAAACTAACCTTCTTTAACGTACTGAAATTTATATAAAGCCATAACAGCATAGCGGCAGTGCATTTAGAAGAATTCCGTAATCTTATATTTAGGTATAAAGTCGATTTTGTTGTATATACTCATTTAGCAATCGATATCGAAATGCTTCAAATCATTAGTTTAATATATTTAAGTTAATAAAGCTTCTTTAACGCACTGAAGTCTTCATAAAGCCTTAACGAAATAACTGCAGTGCATTTAGAAGAATTCCGTAATCTCATATTTAGGTATAAAGTCGATTTTGTTGTATATACTCATTTAGCAATCGATATCGAAATGCTGGAAATCATTAGTTTAATATATTTAAGTTAATAAAGCTTCTTTAACGCACTGAAGTTAAAACGAAGCCATGGCGGCATAACGGCAGAGCATGTAGAAGAATTCCGTAATCTTATATTTAAGTACAAAGTCGATTTTATTGTATATACACATTTAGCAATCGATATCAAAATGCTTCAAATCATTAGTTTACTATATTTAAGTTAATTAAACATCTTTATTTTACTGAAGTCTACAAAAGCCTTAACGGCATAACGGCAGTGCCTTTAGAAGAATTCCGTAATCTTATATTTAGGTATATAGTCGATTTTCGTGTATATACTCATTTAGCAATCTATATCGAAATGCTTCAAATCATTAGTTTAACATATTTGAGTAAACTAACCTTCTTTAACGTACTGAAATTTATATAAAGCCATAACAGCATAGCGGCAGTGCATTTAGAAGAATTCCGTTATCTTATATTTAGTTATAAAGTCGATTTTCTTGTATATACGCTTATAGCAATCGATATCGACATGCCTCAAATCATTAGTTTAACATATTTAAGTTAATAAACCTTCTTTAACGCACTGAAGTCTTCATAAAGCCTTAACGAAATAACTGCAGTGCATTTAGAAGAATTCCGTAATCTTATATTTAGGTATAAAGTCGATTTTGTTGTATATACTCATTTAGCAATCGATATCGAAATGCTTCAAATCATTAGTTTAATATATTTAAGTTAATAAAGCTTCCTTAACGCACTGAAGTCTTCATAAAGCCTTAACAAAATAACTGCAGTGCATTTAGAAGAATTCCGTAATCTCATATTTAGGTATAAAGTCGATTTTGTTGTATATACTCATTTAGCAATCGATATCGAAATGCTGGAAATCATTAGTTTAATATATTTAAGTTAATAAAGCTTCTTAAACGCACTGAAGTTAACATGAAGCCATGGCGGCATAACGGCAGCGCATGTAGAAGAATTCCGTAATCTTATATTTAAGTACAAAGTCGATTTTATTGTATATACACATTTAGCAATCGATATCAAAATGCTTCAAATCATTAGTTTACTATATTTAAGTTAATTAAACATCTTTATTTTACTGAAGTCTACAAAAGCCTTAACGGCATAACGGCAGTGCCTTTAGAAGAATTACGTAATCTTATATTTAGGTATAAAGTCGATTTTCGTGTATATACTCATTTAGCGATCGATATCGAAATGCTTCAAATCATTAATTTAATATATTAAAGTTAATAAAGCTTCTTTAACGCACTGAAGTTAACATTAAGCCATGGCGGCATAACGGCAGTGCATGTAGAAGAATTCCGTAATCTTTTATTTAGGTATAAACTCGATTTTCTTGTATATATACATTTAGCAATCTATATCGAAATGCTTCAAATCATTAGTTTAACATATTTAAGTTAATAAACCTTCTTTAACGCACTGACGTCTTCATAAAGCCTTAACGGTATAACTGCAGTGCATTTAGAAGAATTCCGTATTCTTATATTTAGGTATAAAGTCGATTTTCTTGTATTTACATATTTAGCAATCGATATCGAAATGCTTCAAATCATTAGTTTAACATATTCAAGTTAATTAACCCTCTCTGTCTTACTGAAGTCTACATAAAGCCTTAACGGCCTAACGGCGATGCATTTAGAAGAATTCCGTTATCTTATATTTAGGTATAAATTTGATTTTCTGGTATGTACACATTTACCAAGCCATATCGAAATGCTTCAAATCATTAGTTTAACATATTTAAGTTAATTAACCTCCTTTAACGTATTGAAGTTGATATAAAGCCATGGCGGCATAACGGCAGTGCATTTAGAAGAAGTCCGTAGTCTTATATTTAAGTATAAGGTCGGTTTTCTTGTATATACACATTTAGCAATCGATAACGAAATGCTTCAAATCATTAGTTTAGCATATTTAAATTAATTAACCTTCTTTATCTTACTGAAGTTTACATAAAGCCATAACGGTATAACGGCAGTGCATTTGGATGAATTCCGTAATCTTATATTAAGGTAAAAAGTCGATTTTAGCAAGCGATATCGAAATGCTTCATCTCATTAGTTTAACATATTTAAGTTAATAACACTTCTTTAACGATCTGCAGTTGGCATATAGCCATGGCGGCATAACGGCAGTGCATGTAGAAGAATTCCGTTATCTCATATTTAGGTATAAAGTCGATTTTCTTGTATATACACATTTAGCTATCGATATCGAAATGCTTCAAATCATTAGTTTAACATATTAAGATAATAAACGCTTTTTAGCTTACTGAAGTACACATAAAGCCTTAACGGTATAACGCCAGTGCATTTAGAAGAATTCCGTAAAGTTATAATTTTATTTTTAGGTATAAAGTCGATTTTCTTTTATTTACATATTTAGCAATCGATATCGAAATGCTTCAAACCATTAGTTTAATATATTTAAAATAATTTACCTTCTTTAACGTATTGAAGGCGATATAAAGCCCTGGCGGCATAACGGCAGTACATGTGGAAGAACTCCGTAATCTTATATTGAGGTATAAAGTCGATTTTGTTGTATATACGCATTTAGCAATCGATATCGAAATGCTTAAAATCATTAGTTTAACATATTTAGGTTAATTAACCTTCTTTAACGTATTGAAGTTGATATAAAGCCATGGCGGCATAACGACAGTACATTTGGAAGAATTCCGTAATCTTATGTTTAGGTATAAATTCCATTTTCTTTTATATACACATTTAGCAAGCGATATCGAAATGCTTCATATCATTAGTTTAACATATTTAAGTTAATAAACCTTTTTAACGAAATGAAGTTAACATAAAGCCTTAACGGCATAACGGCAGTGCATTTAGAAGAATTCCGTTATCTTATATTTAGGTATAAATTTGATTTTCTTGTATGTACACATTTAGCAAGCGATATCGAAATGCTTCAAATCGTTAGTTTAACATATTTAAATTAATTAACCTTCTTTAACGTATTGAAGTTGATATAAAGCCATGGCGGCACAACGACAGTACATTTGGAAGAATTCCGTAATCTTATGTTTAGGTATAAATTCGATTTTCTTGTATATACGCATTTAGCAATCGATATCGAAATGCTTCAAATCATTAGTTTAACATACTAAGTTAATAAACATTTTTTAGATTACTGAAGTCTACATAAAGCCTTAACGGTATAACGGCAGTGCATTTAGAAGAATTCCGTAATGTTATAATTTTATATTTAGGTATAAAGTCGATTTTCTTATATTTACACATTTAGCAGTCGATATCGAAATGCTTCAAACCATAAGTTTAACATATTTAAAATAACTAACCTTCTTTAACGTATTGAAGTTGATACAAAGCCATGGCGGCTTAACGACAGTACATTTGGAAGGATTCCCTAATCTTATATTTAGGTATAAAGTCGATTTTCTTGTATATACACATTTAGCAATCGATATCGAAATGCTTCAAATCATTAGTTTAACATATTTAAGTTAATAAACCTTCTTTATCGCACTGAAGTCTACATAAAGCCTTAACGGTATAACTGCACTGCATTTAGAAGAACTCCGTTATCTTATATTTAGGTATAAATTCGACTTTCTTGTATATACTCGTTTAGCAAGCGATATCGATATGCTTCAAATCATTAGTTTAACATATTTAAGTTAATTAACCTTCTTTAACGTTTTGAAGTTGATGTAAAGCCGGAACGACAGTACATTTGGAAGAATTCCGTAATCTTATGTTTTGGTATAAATTCGATTTTCTTGTAAATACACATTTAGCAAGCGATATCGAAACGCTTCATATCATTAGTTTAACATATTTAAGTTAATTAACCTTCTTTAACGTATTGAAGTTGATATAAAGCCATAACGACAGTACATGTGGAAGAATTCCGTAATCTTATATTGAGGTATAAAGTCGATTTTGTTGTATATACGCATTTAGCAATCGATATCGAAATGCTTAAAATCATTAGTTTAACATATTTAGGTTAATTAACCTTCTTTAACGTATTGAAGTTGATATAAAGCCATGGCGGCATAACGACAGTACATTTGGAAGAATTCCGTAATCTTATGTTTAGGTATAAATTCCATTTTCTTTTATATACACATTTAGCAAGCGATATCGAAATTCTTCATATCATTAGTTTAACATATTTAAGTTAATAAACCTTTTTTAACGAACTGAAGTTAACATAAAGCCTTAACGGCATAACGGCAGTGCATTTAGAAGAATTCCGTTATCTTATATTTAGGTATAAATTTGATTTTCTTGTATGTACACATTTAGCAAGCGATATCGAAATGCTTAAAATCATTAGTTTAACATATTTAGGTTAATTAACCTTCTTTAACGTATTGAAGTTAACATAAAGCCATGGCGGCATAACGGCAGTGCATGTAGAAGAATTCCGTAATCTTATATTTAAGTATAAAGTCGATTTTATTGTATATACATATTTAGCAATCGATATCGAAATGCTTCATATCATTAGTTTAACATATTAAGTTAAAAAACATTTTTTAACGAACTGAAGTTAACATAAAGCCTTAACGGCATAACGGCAGTGCATTTAGAAGAATTCCGTTATCTTATATTTAGGTATAAATTTGATTTTCTTGTATGTACACATTTAGCAAGCGATATCGAAATGCTTCAAATCGTTAGTTTAACATATTTAAATTAATTAACCTTCTTTAACGTATTGAAGTTGCTATAAAGCCATAACGACAGTACATGTGGAAGAGTTCCGTAATCTTATAGATAGACTTTATAAGTCGATTTTCTTGTATATACGCATTTTGCAATCGATATCGAAATGCTTCAAATAACTGGTTTAGCATATTTAAGTTAATTAACCTTCTTTATCTTACTGAAGTTTACATAAAGCCATAACGGCAGTGCATTTGGAAGAATTCCGTAATCTTATATTTAGGTATAAAGTAAATATATGCACATTTAGCAATCGATATCGATATGCTTCAAACCATTAGTTTAACATATTTAAGTTAATTATCCTTCTTTTTCTTACTGAAGTTTACATAAAGCCATGGCGGCATAACGGCAGTGCATGTAGAAGAATTCCGTAATCTTATATTTAGGTATAAAGTCGATTTTCTTGTATATACACATTTAGCAATCGATATCGAAATGCTTCAAATCATTAGTTTAACATATTTAAGTTAATAAACCTTCTTTAACGAACTGACGTCTTCATAAAGCCTTAACGGTATAACTGCAGTGCATTAAGAAGAATTCCGTATTCTTATATTTAGGTATAAAGTCGATTTTCTTGTATTTACATATTTAGCA
The DNA here is from genome assembly GCA_027475135.1 of Bactrocera correcta. Lineage (NCBI taxonomy): Eukaryota > Metazoa > Arthropoda > Insecta > Diptera > Tephritidae > Bactrocera > Bactrocera correcta. Next base: position 18,202 of record JAPZAG010002163.1, read on the forward strand.
ATTGATATCGAAATGCTTCAAATCATTAGTTTAACATATTCAAGTTAATTAACCCTCTCTGTCTTTCTGAAGTCTACATAAAGCCTTAACGGCATAACGACAGTACATTTGGAAGAATTCCGTTATCTTATGTTTAGGTATAAATTCGATTTTCTTGTATATACGCATTTAGCAATCGATATCGAAATGCTTCAAATCATTAGTTTAACATATTTAAGTTAATTAACCTTCTTTAACGTATTGAAGTTGATATAAAGCCATAACGGCAGTGCATTTAGAATAAGTCCGTAGTCTTATATTTAGGTATAAAGTCGGTTTTCTTGTATATACACATTTTGCAAACGATATCGAAATGCTTCAAATCATTAGTTTAACATATTTAAGTTAATTAACCTTCTTTAACGTATTGAAGTTGCTATAAAGCCATAACGACAGTACATTTGGAAGAATTCCGTAATCTTATGTTTAGGTATAAATTCGATTTTCTTGTAAATACACATTTAGCAAACGATATCAAAACGCTTCATATCATTACTTTAACATATTTAAGTTAATTAACCTTCTTTAACGTATTGAAGTTGATATAAAGCCATAACGCCAGTACATTTGGAAGAATTCCGTAATCTTATAGTTGGGTATAAAGTCGATTTTCTTGTATATACACATTTTGCAATCGATATCGAAATGCTTCAAATAACTGGTTTAGCATATTTAAGTTAATTAACCTTCTTAATCTTACTGAAGTTTACATAAAGCCATAACGGCAGTGCATTTGGAAGAATTCCGTAATCTTTTATTTAGGTATAAAGTAAATATATACACATTTAGCAATCGATATCGATATGCTTCAAATCATAAGTTTAACATATTTAAGTTGATTATCCTTCTTTTTCTTACTGAAGTTTACATAAAGCCATAACGGTATAACGGCAGTGCATTTGGAAGAATTCCGTAATCTTATATCTAGGAATAAAGTCGATTTTGTTGTATATACACATTTAGGAATAGATATCGAGATGGTTCAACTCATTAGTTTAACATATTTAAGTTAATAAGCCTTCTTTAACGCACTGAAGTCTACATAAAGCCTTAACGGTATAACGGCAGTGCATTTAGAAGAATTCCGTAATGTTATAATTTTATATTTAGGTATAAAGTCGATTTTCTTGTATTCACACATTTAGCAGTCGATATCGAAATGCTCCAAACCATAAGTTTAACATATTTAAAATAACTAACCTTCTTTAACGTATTGAAGTTGATACAAAGCCATGGCGGCTTAACGACAGTACATTTGGAAGAATTCCCTAATCTTATATTTAGGAATAAATTCGATTTTGTTGTATATACGCACTTAGCAATCGATATCGAAATGCTTCAAATAACTGGTTTAGCATATTTAGGTTAATTAACCTTCTTTATCTTACTGAAGTTTACATAAAGCCATGGCGGCATAACGACAGTGCATTTAGAAAAATTCCGTAATCTTATATTTAGGTATAAGTTCGATTTTGTTGTATATAGGCATTTAGCAATATCGAAGTGCTTCATATAACTGGTTTAGCATATTTAGGTTAATTAACCTTCTTTATCTTACTGAAGTGTACATAAAGCCATAACGGCATAACGGCAAAATATTTGGGTGAAATCCGTAAGCTTTTATTTAGGTATAAAATCGATTTTCTTGTACATACACATTTAGCAATCGATATCGAAATGCTCAAATCATTAGTTTAACATATTTGAGTAAACTAACCTTCTTTAACGTACTGAAATTTATATAAAGCCATAACAGCATAGCGGCAGTGCATTTAGAAGAATTACGTTAACTTGAATTTAGGTATAAAGTCGATTTTCTTGTATATACGCATACAGCAATCGATATCGACATGCCTCAAATCATTAGTTTAATATATTTAAGTTAATAAACCTTCTTTAACGCACTGAAGTCTTCATAAAGCCTTAACGGTATAACTGCAGTGCATTTAGAAGAATTCCGTAATCTTATATTTAGGTATAAAGTCGATTTTCTTGTATATACACATTTAGCAATCGATATCGAAATGCTTCAAATCATTAGTTTAACATATTTAAGTTAATAAACCTTCTTTAGCGCACTGACGTCTTCATAAAGCCTTAACGGTATAACTGCAGTGCATTTAGAAGAATTCCGTATTCTTATATTTAGGTATAAAGTCGATTTTCTTGTATTTACATATTTAGCAATCGATATCGAAATGCTTCAAATCATTAGTTTAACATATTCAAGTTAATTAACCCTCTCTGTCTTAATGAAGTCTAAATAAAGCCATAACGGCATAACGGCGGTGCATTTAGGAGAATTCTGTTATCTTATATTTAGGTATAAATTTGATTTTCTGGTATGTACACATTTAGCAAGCGATATCGAAATGCTTCAAATCATTAGTTTAACATATTTAAGTTAATTAACCTTCTTTAACGTATTGAAGTTGATATAAAGCCATGGCGGCATAACGGCAG
>JAPZAG010002164.1:0-20683 GCA_027475135.1 Bactrocera correcta
CGTATATACAACAAATTCGGCTTTATATCTAAATAAAAGATTACGGAATTCTTCGAAATACACTGCCGTTATGACGTTATGGCTTTTTGTAAATTTCAGTACGTTAAAGAAGGTTAATTTACTTAAAAATGCGAAGATGTGTGTACAAGAAAATCGATTTTATACCTAAATAAAAGATTACGGAATTCTCTCAAACATACTGCCGTTATGCCGTTATGGCTTTACGTAAACTTCAGTAAGATAAAGAAGGTTAATTAACCTAAATATGCTAAACCAGTTATATGAAGCATTTCGATATTGCTAAATGCCTATATACAACAAAATCGAACTTATACCTAAATATAAGATTACGGGAAATTTTTTTAAATGCACTGTCGTTATGTCGCCATGGCTTTATATCACCTTCATTACGTTAAAGAAGGTTAATTAACTTAAATATGTTAAATTAATGATTTGAAGATTTTCGATATCGATTGCTAAAAGTGTAAATACAAGAAAATCGACCATATACCTAAATATAAGATTACGGAATTCTTCTCATGCACTGTCGTTATGCCGCCATGGCTTTATATACATTTCAGTACGTTAAAGAAGGTTAATTAACTTAAATATGTTAAACTAATGATTTGAAGCATTTCGATATCGATTGCTTAATGTGTATGTACAAGAAAATCGACTTTATACCTAAATAAAAGCTTACGGAATTCAACCAAATATACTGCCGTTATGCCATTATGGCTTTATGTAAACTTCAGTAAGATAAAGAAGGTTAATTAACTTAAATATGTAAAACTAGTGGTTTGAAGCATCTCGATATCGATTGCTAAATGTGTAAATAAAAGAAAATCGACTTTATACCTAAAACTAAAATTATAACTTTACGGAATTATTCTAAATGCACTGCAGTTATTTCGTTAAGGCTTTATGAAGACTTCAGTGCGTTAAAGAAGGTTTATTAACTTAAATATGTTAAACTAATGATTTGAAGCATTTCGATATCGCTTGCTAAATGTATACATACAAGAAAATCAAATTTATACCTAAATATAAGATAACGGAATTCTTCTAAATGCACTGCCGTTATGCCGTTAAGGCTTTATGTAGACTTCAGTAAGACAGAGAGGGTTAATTAACTTGAATATGTTAAACTAATGATTTGAAGCATTTCGATATCAATTGCTAAATATGTAAATACAAGAAAATCGACTTTATACCTAAAAATAAAATTATAACTTTACGGAATTATTCTAAATGCACTGGCGTTATACCGTTAAGGCTTTATGTAGACTTCAGTAAGCTAAAAAGCGTTTATTGTCTTAATATATTAAACTAATGATTTGAAGCATTTCGATATCGATAGCTAAATGCGTATATACAAGAAAATCGACTTTATACCTAAATATGAGATTACGGAATTCTTCTACATGCACTGCCGTTATGCCGCCATGGCTATATGCCAACTTCAGATCGTTAAAGAAGGTTTATTAACTTAAATATGTTAAACTTATGAGATGAAGCATTTCGATATCGATTGCTTAATATGTATATACAACAAAATCGACATTATACCTAAAAATAAGATTACGGAATTCTTCCAAATCTACTGTCGTTATGCCGCCATGGCTTTATATCAACTTCAATACGTTAAAGAAGGTTAATTAACTTAAATATGTTAAACTAATGATTTGAAGCATTTCGATATCGCTTGCTAAATGTATACATACAAGAAAATCAAATTTATACCTAAATATAAGATAACGGAATTCTTCTAAATGCACTGCCGTTATTTCGTTAAGGCTTTATGAAGACTTCAGTGCGTTAAAGAAGCTTTATTAACTTAAATATGTTAAACTAATGATCTGAAGCATTTCGATATCGATTGCTAAATGAGTATATACAACAAAATCGACTTTATACCTAAATATAAGATTACGGAATTCTTTTAAATGCACTGCAGTTATTTCGTTAAGGCTTTATGAAGACTTCAGTGCGTTATAGAAGGTTTATTAACTTAAATATGTTAAACTAATGATTTGAAGCATGTCGATATCGATTGCTATATGCGCATATATGAACAAGAAAATCGACTTTATACCTAAATATAAGATAACGTAATTCTTCTAAATGCACTGCCGCTATGCTGTTATGGCTTTATATAAATTTCAGTACGTTAAAGAAGGTTAGTTTACTCAAATATGTTAAACTAATGATTTGAGCATTTCGATATCGATTGCTAAATGTGTATATACAAGAAAATCGACTTTATACCTAAATATAAGATAACGGAATTCTTCTACATGCACTGCCGTTACTTTAATATATTAAACTAATGATTTGAAGCACTTCGATATCGATTGCTAAATGAGTACATACACGAAAATCGACTTTATACCTAAGTATAAGATTACGTAATTCTTCTAAAGGCACTTCCGTTATGCCATTAAGGCTTTTGTAGACTTCAGTAAAATAAAGATGTTTAATTAACTTAAATATAGTAAACTAATGATTTGAAGCATTTCGATATCGATTGCTAAATGTGTAATACAAAAAAAACGACTTTGTACTTAAATATAAGATTACGGAATTCTTCTACATGCACTGCCGTTATGCCGCCATGACTTTATGTAAACTTCAGTAAGATAAAGAAGGTTAATTAACCTAAATATGCTAAACCAGTTATATGAAGCATTTCGATATCGATTGCGAAAAATATATATACAAGAAAATCGACTTTATACCTAAATATAAGATTACGGAATTCTTCCACATGTACTGCCGTTATGCCGCCATGGCTTTATATCACCTTCAATACGTTAAAGAAGGTTAATTATTTTAAATATGTTAAACTAATGGTTTGAAGCATTTCGATATCGATTGCTAAATGTGTAAATAAAAGAAAATCGACTTTATACCTAAAAATAAAATTATAACTTTACGGAATTATTCTAAATGCACTGGCGTTATACCGTTAAGGCTTTATGTAGACTTCAGTAAGCTAAAAAGCGTTTATTATCTTAATATGTTAAACTAATGATTTGAAGCATTTCGATATCGATAGCTAAATGCGTATATACAAGAAAATCGACTTTATACCTAAATATGAGATTACGGAATTCTTCTACATGCACTGCCGTTATGCCGCCATGGCTATATGCCAACTTCGAATCGCTAAAGAAGGTTTATTAACTTAAATATGTTAAACTTATGGGATGAAGCACTTCGATATCGATTGCTAAATGTGTATATACAAGAAAATCGACTTTTTACCTTAATATAAGATTACGGAATTCATCCAAATGCACTGCCGTTATATCGTTATGGCTTTATGTAAACTTCAGTAAGATAAAGAAGGTTAATTAACTTAAATATGTAAAACTAATGATTTGAAGCATTTTGTTATCGATTGCTAAAAGTACATATAAAAGAAAACCGACTTTATACCTAAATATAAGACTACGGACTTCTTCTAAATGCACCGCCGTTATGCCGCCATGGCTTTATATCAACTTCAATACGTTAAAGAAGGTTAATTAACTTAAATATGTTAAACTAATGATTTGAAGCATTTCGATAGCGCTTGCTAAATGTATACATACAAGAAAATCAAATTTATACCTAAATATAAGATAACGGAATTCTTCTAAATGCACTGCCGTTATGCCGTTAAGGCTTTATGTAGACTTCAGTGAGATAAAGAAGGTTAATTAACTTAAATATGCTAAACCAGTTATTTGAAGCATTTCGATATCGATTGCTAAATATGTAAATACAAGAAAATCGACTTTATACCTAAATATAAGAATACGGAATTCTTCTAAATGCACTGTCGTTAGGCCGCCATGGCTTTATATCACCTTCATTACGTTAAAGAAGCTTAATTAACTTAAATATGTTAAACTAATGATTTGATGCATTTCGTTATCGATTGCTAAATGTGTATATACAACAAAATCGACTTTATACATAAATATACGATAACGGAATTCTTCTAAATGCACTGCCGTTGTGCCGCCATGGCTTTATATCACCTTCATTACGTTAAAGAAGTTTAACTAACTTAAATATGTTAAACTAATGATTAGAAGCATTTCGATATCGATTGCTAAACTTGTATATACAACAAAATCGATTTTATACCTAAATATAAGATTACGAAATTCTTCCAAATGTACTGTCGTTATGCCGCCATGGCTTTATATCGACTTCAATACGTTAAAGAAGGTTAACGATCTTAAATATGTTAAACGAATGATTTGAAGCATTTCGATATCGATAGCTAAAGGAGTATAGAAGAAAATCGACTTTATACCTAAATACAAGATTACGGAATTCTTCCAAATGCACTGCCGTTATACCGTTATGGCTTTACGTAAACTTTAGTAAGAAAAAGAAGGTTAATTAACTTAAATATGTTAAACTAATGATTTGAAGCATGTCGATATCGATTGCTAAATGCGTATATACAACAAATTCGGCTTTATATCTAAATATAAGATTACGTAATTCTTCTAAATGCACTGCCGTTATGCTGTTAAGGCTTTTATAGACTTCAGTAAAATAAAGATGTTTAATTAACTTAAATATAGTAAACTAATGATATGAAGCATTTCGACATCGATTGCTAAATGTGTATATACAACAAAATCGAATTTATACTTAAATATAAGATTACGGAATTCTTCTACATGCACTGCCGTTATGCCGCCATGGCTTTATGTTAACTTCAGTAAGTTAAAGAAGTTTTATTAACTTAAATATATTAAACTAATGATTTGAAGCATTTCGATATCGATCGCTAAATGAGTATATACAGCAAAATCGACTTTATACTTAAATATAAGATTACGGAATTCTTCTAAATGCACTGCAGTTATACCGTTAGGCCTTTATGAAGACTTCAGTGCGTTAAAGAAGGTTTATTAACTTAAATATGTTAAACCAATGATTTGAAACATGTCGATATCGTTTGCTAAATGCGTATATACAAGAAAATCGACTTTATACCTAAATATGAGATAACGTAATTCTTCTAAATGCACTGCCGTTATATCGCCATGGCTTTACATCACCTTCATTACGTTAAAGAAGGTTAACTATTTTAAATATGTTAAACTAATGATTTGAAGAATTTCGATATCGATTGCTAAATGCGTATATACATCAAATTCGGCTTTATACCTAAATATAAGATTACGGAATTCTTCTAATGCACTGCAGTTATTTCGTTAAGGCTTTATGAAGACTTCAGTGCGTTAAAGAAGGTTTATTAACTTAAATATGTTAAACTAATGATTTGGAGCATGTCGATATCGATTGCTAAATGTGTATGTACAAGAAAATCGATTTTATACCTAAATAAAAGCTTACGGAATTCACCCAAATATACTGCCGTTATGCCGTTATGGCTTTATGTAAACTTCAGTAAGATAAAGAAGGTTAATTAACATAAATATGCTAAACCAGTTATTTGAAGCATTTCGATTTCGATTGCTAAATGCGTATATACAACAAAATCGAATTTATACCTAAATATAAGATTACGGAATTCTTCTAAATGCACTGTCGTTAGGCCGCCATGGCTTTATATCATCTTCATTACGTTAAAGAAGGTTAATTATTTTAAATATGTTAAACTAGTGATTTGAACAATTTCGATATCGATTGCTAAATGCGTATATACAACAAATTCGGCTTTATATCTAAATATAAGATTACGGAATTCTTCGAAATACACTGCCGTTATGCCGTTATGCCGTTATAGCTATATATAAATTTCAGTACGTTAAAGAAATTTAATTTACTTAAATATGCTAAACTAATGATTTGAAGCATTTCGATATTGATTGCTAAATGTGTATGTACAAGAAAATCGATTTTATACCTAAATAAAAAATTACGGAATACTCTCAAACATACTGCCGTTATGCCGTTATGGCTTTATGTAAACTACAGTAAGATAAAGAAGGTTAATTAACTTAAATATGTTAAACTAATGATTTGAAGCATGTCGATATCGATTGCTAAATGCGTATATACAACAAATTCGGCTTTATATCTAAATATAAGATTACGTAATTCTTCTAAATGCACTGCCGTTATGCTGTTAAGGCTTTTATAGACTTCAGTAAAATAAAGATGTTTAATTAACTTAAATATAGTAAACTAATGATTTGAAGCATTTCGATATCGATTGCTAAATGTGTATATACAACAAAATCGACTTTATACTTAAATATAAGATTACGGAATTCTTATACATGCACTGCCGTTATGCCGCCATGGCTTTATGTTAACTTCAGTGCGTTAAAGAAGCTTTACTAACTTAAATATATTAAACTTATGATTTGAAGCATTTCGATATCGATCGCTAAATGAGTATATACAACAAAATCTTTTTTATACTTAAATGTAAGATTTCTTCTAAATGCACTGCAGTTATACCGTTAAGGCTTTATGTGAACTTCAGTAAGATAAAGAAGGTTAATTAACCTAAATATGCTAAACCAGTTATTTGAAGCATTTCGATATCGATTGCTAAATGCGTATATACAACAAATTCGGCTCCATATCTAAATATAAGATTACGGAATTCTTCGAAATACACTGCCGTTATGCCGTTAAGGCTTTATATAAATTTCAGTACGTTAAAGAAGGTTAATTTTCTTAAATATACTAAACTAATGATTTGAAGCATTTCGATATTGATTGCTAAATGTGGATGTACAAGAAAATCGATTTTATACCTAAATAAAAGATTACGGAATTCAGCCAAACATACTGCCGTTATGCCGTTATCTCTTTATGTAAACTTCAGTAAGATAGAGGGGGTTAATTAACCTAAATATGCTAAACCAGTTATATGAAGCATTTCGATATCAATTGCTAAATGCCTATATACAACAAAATCGAACTTATACCTAAATATAAGATTACGGAATTTTTCTAAATGCACTGTCGTTATGCCGCCATGGCTTTATATCACCTTCATTACGTTAAAGAAGGTTAATTAACTTAAATATGTTAAACTAATGATTTGAAGATTTTTGATATCGATTGCTAAATGTGTAATTACAAGAAAATCGACTATATACCTAAATATAAAATTATAACATTTTGGAATTCTTCTAAATGCACTGCCGTTATACCGTTAAGGCTTTATGTAGACTTCAGTAAGCTAAAAAATATTTATTAACTTAATATGTTAAACTAATGATTTGAAGCATTTTGATATCGATAGCTTAATGTGTATATACCAGAAAATCAACTTTATACCTAAATATAAGATTACGGAATTCTTCTACATGCACTGCCGTTATGCCGCCATGGCTATATGCAAACTTCAGATCGTTAAAAAAGGTTTATTAACTTAAATATGTTAAACTAATGAGTTGAACCATCTCGATATCTATTGCTAAATGTGTATATACAACAAAATCGACTTTATTCCTAGATATAAGATTACGGAATTCTTCCAAATGCACAGCCGTTATACCGTTATGGCTTTATGTAAACTTCAGTAAGAAAAAGAAGGATAATCAACTTAAATATGTTAAACTAATGATTTGAAGCATATCGATATGGATTGCTAAATGTGTATATATTTACTGTATACCTAAATATAATATTACGGAATTCTTCCAAATGCACTGCCGTTATGGCTTTATGTAAACCTCAGTAAGATAAAGAAGGTTAATTAACTTAAATATGCTAAACCAGTTATTTGAAGCATTTCGATATCGATTGCAAAATGTGTGTATACAAGAAAATCGACTTTATATCTAAATATAAGATTACGGAATTCTTCCACATGTACTGTCGTTATGGCTTTATATCAACTTCAATACGATAAAGAAAGTTAATTAACTTAAATATGTTAAACTAATGATTTGAAGCATTTCGATATCGCTTGGTAAATGTGTATTTACAAGAAAATCGAATTTATACCTAAACATAAGATTACGGAATTCTTCCAAATGTACTGTCGTTATGGCTTTATATCAACTTCAATACGTTAAAGAAGGTTAACTAACTTAAATATGTAAAACTAATGATTTGAAGCATTTCGATATCGCTTGCTAAATGAGTATAGAAGTTGATATTGAAGTTGATATAAAGCCATAACAGTATAACGGCAGTGCATGTAGAAGAATTCCGTAATCTCATATTTAGGTATAAAGTCGATTTTCTTGTATATATGCATTTAGCAATCGATATCGAAATGCTTCAAATCATAACTTTGACATATTAAGATAATAAAAGCTTTTTAGCTTACTGAAGTCTACATAAAGCCTTAACGGTATAACGCCAGTGCATTTAGAATAATTTCGTAAAGTTATAATTTTATTTTTAGGTATAAAGTCAATTTTCTTTTATTTACACATTTAGCAATCGATATCGAAATGCTTCAAACCATTAGTTTAACATATTTAAAATAATTAACCTTCTTTAACGTATTGAAGGTGATATAATACCATGTCGGCATAACGGCAGTACATGTGGAAGAATTCCGTAACCTTATATTTAGGTATAAAGTCGATTTTCTTGTATATATATATTTCGCAATCGATATCGAAATGCTTCAGATAACTGGTTTAACATATTTAAGTTAATAAACCTCCTTTAGCGAACTGAAGTTGACATATTTAGGTATAAAGTCGATTTTGTTGTACATACACATTTAGCAATCGATATCGAAATGCTTCAAATCAATAGTTTAGCATATTTAAGTAAATTAACCTTCTTTAACGTACTGAAATTTATATAAAGCCATAACGGCATAACGGCAGTGTATTTCGAAGAGTTCCGTAATCTTATATTTAGATATAAAGCCGAATTTGTTGTATATACGCATTTAGCAATCGATATTGAAATTCTTCAAATCATTAGTTTAACATATTTAAAATAATTAACCTTCTTTAACGTAATGAAGGTGATATAAAGCCATGGAGGCCTAACGACAGTGCATTTAGAAGAATTCCGTAATCTTATATTTAGGTATAAATTCGATTTTGTTGTGTATATCTTCCAAATGTACTGTCGTTATGTCGCCATGGCTTTATATAAACTTCAATACGTTAAAGAAGGTTAATTAACTTAAATATGTTAAACTAATGATTTGAAGCATTTCGATATCGATTGCTAAATGCGTATATACAACAAAATCGGCTTTATATCTAAATATAAGATTACGGAACTCTTCGAAATACACTGCCGTTATGCCGTTATGGCTTTATATAAATTTCAGTACGTTAAAGAAGGTAAATTTACTTAAATATGTTAAACTAATGATTTGAAGCATTTCGATATCGATTGCTAAATGCGTATATACAACAAAATCGAATTTATACCTGAATATAAGATTACAGAATTCTTCTAAATGCACTGTCGTTATGCCGCCATGGCTTTATATCACCTTCATTACGGTAAAGAAGGTTAACTAACTTAAATATGTTAAACTAATGATTTGAAGCATTTCGATATCGATTGCTAATGTGTATATACAAGAAAATCGACTTTTTACATATATATATAAAACTACGGAATTCTTCTAAATGTACTGTCGTTATGCTGCCATGGCTTTATATCAACTTCAGTACGTTAAAGAAGGTTAAATAATTTAAATATGTTAAACTAATGATTTGAAGCATTTCGATATCGATAGCTAAATGTGTATATACAAGAAAATCGACTTTATACCTAAATATAAGATTACGGAATTCTTCTAAATGCACTGCCGTTATGCCGCCATGGCTTTATGTCACCTTCATTACGTTAAAGAAGGCTATTTAACTTAAATATGTTAAACGAATGATTTGAAGCATTTCGATATCGATAGCTAAATGTTTATATACAAGAAAATCGACTTTTTACCTAAATATAAGATTACGGAATTCTTCCAAATGCACTGCCGTTATGCCGTTATGGCTTTATGTTAACTTCAGTTCGTTAAAGAAGGTTAATTAACTTAAATATGTTAAGCTAATGATTTGAAGCATTTCGTAATCGATTGCTAGATGTGAATATTTAAGAAAATCGACTTTATGCCTAAATATAAGATTACGGAATTCTTCTAAATGCACTGTCGTTATGCCGCCATGGCTTTAGATCACCTTCATTACGTTAAAGAAGGTTAACTAACTTAAATATGTTAATCGAATGATTTGAAGGATTTCGATATCGATATCTAAATGTGTATATAAAAGAAAATTGACTTTATACCTAAATATAAGATAACGGAATTCTTCCAAATGCACTGCCGTTATACCGTTATGGCTTTACGTACACTTCAGTAGGAAAAATAAGGTTAATTAACTGAAATATGTTAAACTAATGAGTTGAACCATCTCGATATCGATTGCTAATGTGTATATACAACAAAATCGACTTTATACCTAAATATAAGATTACGGAATTCTTCTAAATGCACTGTCGTTATGCCGCCATAGCTTTATGCCAACTTCAGTTCGTTAATGAAGGTTTATTAACTTAAATATGTTAAACGAATGATTTGAAGCATTTCGATATCGATAGCTAAATGTTTATATACAAGAAAATCGACTTTTTACCTAAATATAAGATTACGGAATTTTTCCAAATGCACTGCCGTTATGCCGTTATGGCTTTATGTTAACTTCAGTTCGTTAAAGAAGGTTAACTAACTTAAATATGTTAAACTAATGATTTGAAGCATTTCGATATTGATTGCTAAATATGTATGTACAACAAACTCGACTTTTTACCTAAATATAAGATTACGCCATGGCTTTATATCAACTTCAATACGTTAAAGAAGGTTAACTAACTTAAATATGTTAAACTAATGATTTGAAGCATTTCGATATCGATTGCTAAATGTGTATGTACAACAAAATCGACTTTATACCTAAATATAAGATTACGGAATTCTTCTAAATGCTTTGCTGTTATGCCGCCATGGCTTTATATCACCTTCATTACGTTAAAGAAGGTTAACGAACTTAAATATGTTAAACGAATGATTTGAAGCATTTCGATATCGATAGCTAAATGTTTATATACAAGAAAATCGACTTTTTGCCTAAATATAAGATTACGGAATTCTTCCAAATGCACTGCCGTTATGCCGTTATGGCTTTATGTTAACTTCAGTTCGTTAAAGAAGGTTAACTAACTTAAATATGTTAAACTAATGATTTGAAGCATTTCGATATCGATTGCTAAATATGTATGTACAACAAACTCGACTTTTTACCTAAATATAAGATTACGCCATGGCTTTATATCAACTTCAATACATTAAAGAAGGTTAACTAACTTAAATATGTTAAACTAATGATTTGAAGATTTTCGATATCGATTGCTAAATGTGTATGTACAACAAAATCGACTTTATACCTAAATATAAGATAACGAAATTCATATAAATATACTGCCGTTTTGCCGTTATTGCTTTATGTAAACTTCAGTAAGATAAAGATGGTTAATTAACTTAAATATGCTAAACGAGTTATTTGATGCATTTCTATATCGATTGCTAAATGTGTAAATACAAGAAAATCGACTTTACACATGCACTGCCGTTATGCCGCCATGGCTACATGCCAACTTCAGATCGTTAAAGAAGGTTTATTAACAAAAATATGTTAAACTAATGAGTTGAAGCATCTCGATATCGATCGCTAAATGTGTATATACAATAAAATCGATTTTTTACATAAATATAAGACTACGGAATTCTTCTAAATGTACTGTCGTTATGCCGCCATGGCTTTATATCAACTTCAATGCGTTAAAGAAGGTTAGGTAACTTAAATATGTTAAACTAATGATTTGAGGCATTTCGATATCGATAGCTAAATGTGTATATACAAGAAAATCAACTTTATACCTAAACATAAGATTACGGAATTCTTCTAAATGCACTGCCGTTATGCCGCCATGGCCTTAAGCCAACTTCAGTTCGTTAAAGAAGGTTTATTAACTTAAATATGTTAAACCAGTTATTTGAAGCATTTCGATATCGATTGCTCAATGCATATATACCATAAAATCGACTTTATACCTAAATATGAGACTACGGAATTCTTCCAAATGTACTGTCGTTATGTCGCCATGGCTTTATATAAACTTCAATACGTTAAAGAAGGTTAATTAACTTAAATATGTTAAACTAATGATTTGAAGCATTTCGATATCGATTGCTAAATGCGTATATACAACAAAATCGACTTTATACCTAAATATAAGATTACGGAATTCTTCTAAATGCACTGTCGTTATGCCGCCATAGCTTTATGCCAACTTCAGTTCGTTAATGAAGGTTTATTAACTTAAATATGTTAAACGAATGATTTGAAGCATTTCGATATCGATAGCTAAATGTTTATATACAAGAAAATCGACTTTTTACCTAAATATAAGATTACGGAATTCTTCCAAATGCACTGCCGTTATGCCGTTATGGCTTTATGTTAACTTCAGTTCGTTAAAGAAGGTTAACTAACTTAACCCATTAATGACAACGTATGATGTATCATACGCAAAAAGAGCTTTTTTTAAAAATTCGTCAAAAATCCGAAATGCAATAAAAGCTTTCTATATTTGCAGTGTGAGCGAGATAAAAGTATTGTTGCATTAGAAAAGCTTTTTAATTGTCGCTTAAAGCTCATTTGTTTACAATTCTCGCGCCAATTTACGTAGCATTTTTCGGAAAAGTGAATAATGACTCGAAGGTGAGGTTTATATTTTTATAAATAGTAAGCGAGGAATTTGTATAACTTTAAATGTGCATAAACTTAAAGCTAAAACCCTAAGCTATCAAATGAATATAAAGTGCAGTGAAAAATTGAGCTCCGAAAGTGTTTTAACTATTTGTAAACTATTGTGTATGTTTTATCATACGTAAACGCTAGCCCAGTTTTTGCTATATGAAAATTCATTCCTAATATCTCCTTGTAGACAAGCAACAACTGAGGAGATAGTTGGATGGCTCCAAGATTTAAATGAAGACGATGATGCAGAGATTATAGAAAACATCAATAATGCCAATTTTATTGATGTGACTTTGCTCCCCCCCGAAGAACAGGAGTTATCCGATTGCGATGACGCAGATGAAGACGATGAAGGTACACTGGGTGATTTGGGTCGTGGAGTTCTTAAAAGGGCATGTGAAATAAGAATTGATAACTCAGAAGTGGAGGAGCAACAGTTTCTAAATGAAGCGAGCAGTTCACTAGCCCCACGTTCAAGGAATTCAACTCAAAGGAAAACTAAAAAAAAGAAGATTTGCCGAAAATGGTCCAAGATAGTACTAAAAGCAAGTGAATGTTCTATCACAGCAATACGCGAGCATACTCCGGACATTGTAGCAGATATTTTGGAAAATGATTTAAGTCCAATACAACTTTTTAAAAGAATTTTTGATAGCGAATTTATGGAATGTATACAATCAGAGACTGTTAAGTACGCCACAAACAAAGGAGATGAAGCTTTCACCGTAAATCTTGAGGAGTTATACACATATTTCGGCATCCTTATACTAAGTGGATACAACAAGGTGACTAACCTGAACCACAAATTCACTTGCTTACTTGTTACGAGTAAATTAAACATTTTTATTTTAAGGTTCCAGCTACTCGCATGTACTGGGAGACAGAAAGTGATGTGTACAATCATTTAGTGGCAGGTTCAATGGCGAGGAATAAATTTGAAAAAATACATCGCTACCTTCATTTCAATGATAATACACAAATTGATTCGAATAATAAGGCTTTCAAAGTTCAGCCTGTTCTTGATCATTTAAATACAAAGTTTAAAGAGCTTGGAAAACCCTTTGGAACTTCATTTTCTGTAGACGAATCGATGGAGCCGTATTTTGGTAAGCATTCTTTCAAGCAGTTTATACGAGGAAAACCAATTCGCTATGGATACAAAATTTGGTGTATGACTACTTCAGAAGGATATTTATTAAACTTCGATTTGTACACCGGAAAAGGCATGATTCGATCTAATGAGCCCTTAGGTTTATCTGTCACAAAAAGTTTATGTTATGACATAGTTCCCGAACACAGCACTGTATTTCTAGATAACTATTTCAATAGTTTTAAATTATTAGAAGAGTTTGATAAGAAAAATATAACAGTGGTGGGAACGATTCGGTCGGACCGTATTGAAAATGCTCCTTTGAGTAGCATGAAAAGAGAACCCCGTGGTACTTGTGAAGCACTAAAATCTAAAAATATTACCCTAGTTAGGTGGAATGATAACAATAATGTCACCATTGCAACAAATTGTAAAAACGACAACATAACGACAACAACCGGATTATGCAAAAGATATGATCGACAACAGAAACGCAGACAAGACGTAAAGCAACCAGTCATTATCAAGGAGTATAATTCGGGAATGGGTGGAGTCGATCTCTTTGACCAGCAAAGGGCAGCGTACCGAACTCGGATTCGGTCAAGAAAATGGTATTGGCCCATTTTCAGATTTTGCTTAAATGGTGCCGTTGTAAATTTATGGATATTATTTCGGAAAGCTTATCCACAAGTTACTCTTCTCGGCTTCATCCGACGACTTACAAGGAGCATACTTTCAAAGCCAATAGATTTTCATCCAGTCTCATCACGAAAGAGAAAACGAGAAAACGAAACTAGATACGACGGAGTCGAGCACTACGTAAATTACTCAAAAACTCAGCGCCGATGCAAAAATTGTGGAAAGTGTACGAAATTTATATGCATGAAATGTAATTTTGGCTTGCACCCAGATAACTGTTTCTACAAATATCATGTAAACTGAGTCAGCAACTAAATCTGAAAATTAACAATGAATATGTCATTAAATATATAAATACGATGTCAATTTGAACTCAAAAGTTATAGTGATGTTTACATTTTATTTTCATAGAGGCAAGTCTCCGTATACGTTTATGTATGATATATCATACGCTCCGCCGCGCCCATATCTTTTGAGATATTTTTTTGAAAATTGGAAATTACCCTTTTAATAGCATTACAGACGTCTGCTTAAAATTTCATTAGCTTATCATAGCGGGTTTTAGGTGTGAGCAGTAATGGGTTAAATATGTTAAACTAATGATTTGAAGCATTTCGATATCGATTGCTAAATATGTATGTACAACAAACTCGACTTTTTACCTAAATATAAGATTACGCCATGGCTTTATATCAACTTCAATACATTAAAGAAGGTTAACTAACTTAAATATGTTAAACTAATGATTTGAAGATTTTCGATATCGATTGCTAAATGTGTATGTACAACAAAATCGACTTTATACCTAAATATAAGATAACGAAATTCATATAAATATACTGCCGTTTTGCCGTTATTGCTTTATGTAAACTTCAGTAAGATAAAGATGGTTAATTAACTTAAATATGCTAAACGAGTTATTTGATGCATTTCTATATCGATTGCTAAATGTGTAAATACAAGAAAATCGACTTTACACATGCACTGCCGTTATGCCGCCATGGCTACATGCCAACTTCAGATCGTTAAAGAAGGTTTGTTAACAAAAATATGTTAAACTAATGAGTTGAAGCATCTCGATATCGATCGCTAAATGTGTATATACAATAAAATCGATTTTTTACATAAATATAAGACTACGGAATTCTTCTAAATGTACTGTCGTTATGCCGCCATGGCTTTATATCAACTTCAATGCGTTAAAGAAGGTTAGGTAACTTAAATATGTTAAACTAATGATTTGAGGCATTTCGATATCGATAGCTAAATGTTTATATACAAGAAAATCGACTTTTTACCTAAATATAAAATTATAGCATTACGGAATTCTTCTAAATGCACTGCCGTTATACCGTTAAGGCTTTATGTAGACTTCAGTATGCTAAAAAATGTTTATTAACTTAATATGTATGTTAAACTAATGATTTGAAGCATTTCGATATCGATAGCTAAATGTGTATGTACAAGAAAATCGACTTTATACCTAATATAAGATTACGGAATTCTTCTAAATGCACTGCCGTTATGCCGCCATGGCTTTAAGCAAACTTCCGTTCGTTAAAGAAGGTTTATTAACTTAAATATGTTAAACCAGTTATTTGAAGCATTTCGATATCGATTGCTTAATGCATATATACCAGAAAATCGACTATATACCTAAATATGAGACTACGGAATTCTTCTAAATGTACTGCCGTTATGCCGCCATGGCTTTATATCAACTTCAGTACGTTAAATAAGGTTAATTAATTTAAATATGTTAAACTAATGATTTGAAGCATTTCGATATCGATAGCTGAATGTGTATATACAAGAAAATCGACTTTATACCTAAATATAAGATTACGGCTTTCTTCTAAATGCACTGCCGTTATGCCGCCATGGCCTTAAGCCAACTTCAGTTCGTTAAAGAAAGTATATTAACTTAAATATGTTAAACCAGTTATTTGAAGCATTTCGATATCGATTGCTTAATGCATATATACCAGAAAATCGACTATATACCTAAATATGAGACTACGGAATTCTTCCAAACGTACTGTCGTTATGTCGCCATGGCTTTATATAAACTTCAATACGTTAAAGAAGGTTAATTAACTTAAATATGTTCAACTAATGATTTGAAGCATTTCGATATCGATTGCTAAATGCGTATATACAACAAAATCGACTTTATACCTAAATATAAGTTTACGGAATTCTTCTAAATGCACTGTCGTTATGCCGCCATGGCTTTATATCACCTTCATTACGTTAAAGAAGGTTAACTTACTTAAATATGTTAAACGAATGATTTGAAGCATTTCGATATCGATAGCTAAATGTGTATATACAAGAAAATCGACTTTTTACCGAAATATAATATTATAGCAAAACGGAATTCTTCTAAATGCACTGCCGTTATACCGTTAAGGCTTTATGTAGACTTCAGTATGCTAAAAAATGTTTATTAACATAATATGTTAAACTAATGATTTGAAGCATTTCGATATCGATAGCAAAATGTGGATGTACAAGAAAATCGACTTTATACCTAATATAAGATTACGGAATTCTTCTTAATGCACTGCCGTTATGCCGCCATGGCTTTAAGCCAACTTCCGTTCGTTAAAGAAGGTTTATTAACTTAAATATGTTAAACTAATGATTTGAAGCATTTCGATATTGATTGCTAAATGTGTATATACAAGAAAATCAACTTTATACATAAATATAAGACTACGGAATTCCTCCAAATGTATTGTCGTTATGCCGCCATGGCTTTATATCAACTTCAATACGTTAAAGAAGGTTAATTAACTTAAATGTGTTAAACGAATGATTTGAAGCATTTCGATATCGATAGCTAAATGTGTATATACAAGAAAATCGACTCTTTACCTAAATATAAGATTACGGAATTTTTCCAAATGCACTGCCTTTATACCGTTTTGGCTTTATGAAAACTTCAGTAAGATAAAGAAGGTTAATTAACTTAAATATGTTAAACTAATGATTTAAAGCATTTCGATACCGATTGCTAAATGTGCATATACAACAAAATCGACCTTATACCTTATTATAAGATTACGGAATTCTTCCACATCTACTGTCGTTATGCCGCCATGGCTTTATATCAGTTTCAATAAGTTAAAGAAGGTTAATTAACTTAAATATGTTAAACTAATGATTTGAAGCATTTCGATATCGATTGCTAAATGCGTATATACAACAAAATCGGCTTTATACCTAAATATAAGATTACGGAATTCTTCTAAATGCACTGTCGTTATGCCGCCATGGCTCTATATCACCTTCATTACGTTAATGAAGTTTAACTAACTTAAATATGTTAAACGAATGATTTGAAGCATTTCGATATCGATAGCTAAATGTGTATATACAAGAAAATCGACTCTTTACCTAAATATAAGATTACGGAATTTTTCCAAATGCACTGCCGTTATACCGTTTTGGCTTTATGTAAACTTTAGTAAGATAAAGAAGGTTAATTAACTTAAATATGTTAACTAATGATTTAAAGCATTTCGATATCGATTGCTAAATGTGTATATACAACAAAATCGACTTAATACCTAAATATAAGATTACGGAATTCTTCTAAATGCACTTTCGTTATGCCGCCATGGCTTTATATCACCTTCATTACGGTAAAGAAGGTTAACTAACTTAAATATGTTAAACTAATGATTTGAAGCATTTCGATATCGATTGCTTAATGTATATATACAAGAAAATCGACTTTTTACATAAATATAAGACTACGGAATTCTGCTAAATGTACTGTCGTTATGCCGCCATAGCTTTATATCAACTTCAGTACGTTAAAGAAGGTTAATTAACTTAAATATGTTAAACTAATGATTTGAAGCATTTCGATATCGATAGCTAAATGTGTATATACAAGAAAATCGACTTTATACCTAAATATAAGATTACGGAATTCTTCTAAATGCACTGCCGTTATGCCGCCATGGCCTTAAGCCAACTTCAGTTCGTTTAAGAAAGTTTATTAACTTAAATATGTTAAACCAGTTATTTGAAGCATTTCGATATCGATTGCTTAATGCATATATACCAGAAAATCGACTTTATACATAAATATAAGACTACGGAATTCCTCCAAATGTATTGTCGTTATGCTGCCATGGGTTTACATCAACTTCAATACATTAAAGAAGGTTAATTAACTTAAATATGTTAAACTAATGATTTAAAGCATTTCGATATCGATTGCTAAATGTGTATATACAACAAAATCGACTTTATACCTAAATATAAGATTACGGAATTCTTCTAAATGCACTGTCGTTATGCCGCCATGGCTTTATATCACCTTCGTTACGGTAAAGAAGGTTAACTAACTTAAATATGTTAAACTAATGATTTGGAGCATTTCGATATCGATTGCTAAATGCATATATACAACAAAATCGACTTTATACCTAAATATAAGATTACGGAATTCTTCTAAATGCGCTGTCGTTATGCCGCCATGGCTTTATATCACCTTCATTACGTTAAAGAAGGTTAACTAACTTAAATATGTTAAACGAATGATTTGGAGCATTTCGATATCGATAGCTAAATGTGTATATACAAGAAAATCGACTTTTTACCTAAATATAAAATTATAGCAATACGGAATTCTTCTAAATGCACTGCCGTTATACCGTTAAGGCTTTATGTAGACTTCAGTATGCTAAAAAATGTTTATTAACTTAATATGTTAAACTAATGATTTGAAGCATTTCGATATCGATAGCTAAATATGTAAATACAAGAAAATCGACTTTATACCTAAATATAAAAATACGGAATTCTTCTAAATGCACTGCAGTTATACCGTTAAGGCTTTAAGAAGACGTCAGTGCGTTAAAGAAGGTTAATTAACTTAAATATGTTAAATTAATGATTTGGAGGATGGAGTCATGTGTAGAAGTTCACGCAAGTGAGGAAAGTTCTCTGATCGCCATTCACTTGGGAGTGGCCAGAAACGATTCTTTTACATATGACTCAAGCAGCTTACGACTTCCGGTCTTTGACCAAGTATCCTCTGGTTAGCCTAAGAACATCCGTTTGAAGGCGAGCTAAAGTGAGAAGGCGAAACACCCCTGCATAGGGTTGTGCGCTGGGTTTGGGACCCGCCACGTAAAAAAACACCCCCAATGAAAAAGCACAAACAGCCTCGGATGAGAGCCCCCCCTTTTGATGACGACCATGGCAAACGAAATAAGGACTATGATTTGAGGGCATGCACCTGGAATGTCCGGTCCCTTAATTGGGAAGGTGCCGCTGCCCAGCTGGTAGATGTCCTCGTAAAGATAAAGGCTGACATCACCGCCGTCCAAGAAATGCGATGGACGGGACAAGGACAGAGACAAGTAGGTCCTTGTGGCATTTACTACAGTGGCCATATAAAGGAGCGCAAGTTTGGTGTTGGATTCGTGGTGGGAGAGAGACTCCGTCGCCGAGTACTATCATTCACTCCTATGAATGAATGTCTAGCCACAATTCGCATCAAAGCGAGGTTCTTCAACATATCGCTGATTTGCGCCCACGCCCCGACGGAAGAGAAGGACGATGTGACCAAAGATGCCTTTTATGAGTGCTTGGAGGGCACTTATGAGAGATGCCCCCGCCACGATGTCAAAATCGTGCTTGGCGACTTTAACGCCAGGGTGGGCAAAGAAGGTATCTTTGGCACTACGGTCGGTAAATTCAGCCTCCACGAGGAAACATCCCCAAATGGGTTAAGGCTGATCGACTTCGCCGGGGCCCGAAATATGGTTATCTGTAGTACTAGATTCCAGCATAAGAAGATTCATCAAGCTACCTGGCAGTCTCCGGATCGAAAAACCACCAACCAGATCGATCATGTTGTGATAGACGGAAGACACGTCTCCAGTGTTTTAGATGTGCGTGCGCTCCGAGGTCCTAACATCGACTCGGACCACTATATTGTTGCAGCCAAAATTCGCACCCGCCTCTGTGCAGCAAAAAACGCACACCAACAAACACAAGGAAGGTTCGACGTCGAGAAGCTGCAATCACAACAGACAGCCGAACGATTTTCTACTCGGCTTGCACTCCTGCTCTCTGAGAGCACTCTTCAACAACTCGGTATAAGGGAACTGTGGGATGGCATCTCAAACTCCTTACGTACAGCTGCAACCGAAACCATTGGTTTTCGGAAAGTGCAAAA
>JAPZAG010002165.1:0-20682 GCA_027475135.1 Bactrocera correcta
GAGCAAAAACTTGGCCTAGCCCTCATATAACTAATATCAGGATTTTCGAATATCCCGTTGACTTTACTCCATATGATTGGTGATTAATGAAACCTACATTGTTTTAAATTAATCAGTTGTTTAATTAATGGTCATTTCGTATTTCGTATTTTTTAGGTGGGTTAAAAATGCAATTAGTTGTAATTTGAAAAATAAGAGTTACGTTGTTAGTTCAATTCAACGGAGTCGATCTGGGTAATAACTGTAAAATTGCCTAGCAATTTTAAGTTTCTTTGTAACTATTATAAATTTATAAAATGTAAGACAAATAACAAAAAGTATAATAAATATTTTATTATGTCTTTATAACAGCATTTAATTTGGTTCATTTGCCATAATAAATTCCAGGAATAAAGGGATGTTCAACTTATTCCAGTGTGAGAGCACCTCAAAATTAGCGTTTTTTATAACATTTTCCATTATGGCCAGATTGAACAAAATAATAATTTTTGGGCATTTATCAACTCAACACCCAACATTTAGAACGAATAAAAATTACTAAATAGTGATTATTTATGATATGGATATACTATTTAAATCTTTTTAAAGTATATTAGAATAACTGACTTTTGACTTTTTAATACCCAATAAAAGGATTTAAGCTTGTATGCTCTCAATCATTAAATGTTTTTAATCATTTTCCATTGAAAATAAAACTATGATGCTTCAAATTACAAAACGTTTCATCAAACACCTTTAAATTTTACAAATTTATTTAATTTTCATTTTTTTACATTTTTTATAAGTGGTCTTGAACGATGCAACAAATCCCTCTGTTTACATATTTTTTGGTAAGATTTCAATCTGGCCATCGCCCGTTTCCAATTGATAAACGTCAAAACCTACTGAACTCGATTAGCTGTCAAAGTTCAGTAGGTTTTGACGTTTAACAATTGCTCTCTCACTTCCAGTGAGAGAGGAGTTAAACATCTCTTTATCTCTGATAAATTCTATGTTTGGTTCAATCTCATTAGCTGTAGCTACGCGCATTATTGTACCAAAATTTAAATCAGATAACCTACTTCTTATTTTAGATATAATTTTCGAAGCAAAACGTTTCAAACCAGGTTATTTCTTTAAATGTCCTTATAAAAAGTAATTTCAATAATAACTTCAATTTATGAACCAATGACCATATGACCAAATGAATCTTATGAGAGCGCATTACCCAACAACCCTTCTACCACCCGCCAATCGTAGAATTTCCAACGACTTGAGGTTTTCCGCAGGGTTGCCAGGCTCGATATACTGTAGTAATTATAAAAATTGTCTTCAATATATTTGAAATTTTCTTAAAATAACTCAAATTCAGAATCAAATGCTATTATTTATAAATATATAAAGTAGTTTTAATAGTTTGATTTCAGTTTTGATATTTTATATTATGAAAAATTATAATTGAAAACTTAGAGGTGTACAAAACTGCATATGCTTATGGAGTAATGGCAACATTGTTCGAATGAAAACAATGTTTCTGCCATTAGCGTTTGTAATCTATTTGTGTGCTTAGCCACTCTCAATCAATAATTTTTCTTATATTTTTGAAAATATGTGTTCCCTTCTATAGCGCATATTATTATTTTAATACATTTCCAGAAGCAACTTAGATTTTTAAAATTTAACAAAACAATTATAGAAAAAAACCTCAATTCTTTGAATATTTTGATAAAACAACCAAACTGAAAATATCACAAATCATATATTTATATAAGCATTTTCATTAAATGGAACTGCAATATATTTAAACACAATATGTATAATGGTAACAAGTATCTTTTCTTTTTTATTTGTGCAGATATGCATATGTACGTATAAAAGCCTACAACTTGAGATACGTTTTCCCTATTGAATTTTTACAACTGGCATCACCACCATTAACTGATCTATCACACGTGCAGTGGTGTGAACAAAACAGGAATAACTATAGGTGTTGGGAAGTTTTAAAATGTGCTGTTTTCTTATTAAATAAAATTGTTTTTAGATACAAGTGTAACTTATGTATATATTTTTTCCTAACAGTGATTAGAATTTCCCACCATGCAAAGGTAAATAAAAACAAATTTTAATGCGAAACTCTAAACCCTGCAAATTATGTTTATCTCTTTTTGTTCACACCACTGTACAATTCCGATATGAAGTAAACTTTCGCTCTTTAATTTGTGTACAATGTCAGTATTGCCGCAACCACTCTGCCATAGATAACATGATACGAGACTCTGTGGTTCGAGAGAGAGCTGTCAAAACTCGCATTTTTTATAACATTCGCCAATGATGCCACTGCTGAAAAATATTAAATTGGGTATATAATAAATCATACAAAACACTAAATTAAACACTTTGAAAATGCATACATACATATATAAATGCTAAAATGCAAAATCATTAATTAATTTACATAATGAAATTTCATTTTACACTTATTTCGTCAAGTAGTTATAGCGCTGCCCTTCTGGCATCCCGCCCTTTTCACTAACTGCTGGGTGACGGCACCCTGATTGTGTTTTGTTGCCAGCTCAGAAAACAGATCAGGGTGCCTTGCCAGCTGACAAGCGAGAGAGCAAAAAAAGAGATTCTGATCAAGTTTTCTATGACTTTGAGATGAACATTAAGTTACGGAGGAATGTAATTGATTTTTCTCGCAACTTGTTATGCCCTTCTCTTCGTAAACTGATATTCCCCTTATCTAGCCCCCGTGCGCACTTTTCTAACTTTGCGGGCTAAAAATGTGCCCATCCCTGGCTTAAGTAATGAAGAAGTGCTCTCTTTGTCTGCTCTCGCCTCTCTATTTTGGCTGCTAGCTCTACTGGTTGAAGGGATATAATCCGAACGAGCGGAAATGTCCATTTCAGTAGTTTCGGCAGCATCTTCTATCTCCACACTATTGCCATAATCGCGGGCCTCACTTATTCCACTTCTGCATGTTTCCAAACCGTCAAAGCTATCACCTTTTCTTCAAGTGGGCTTATGCGTTGTAAACGGCAAGGAACCGGTGCTCATACTTTCTTTTTGTTATGCGATAATTTTTGCTTCATGTAGCATTTCCAGTCAATCCAGACCTGCACGAAAACGTTAGATTTAACTTAATTTTTTAAAATTAATTGTAGGTAATACCTTACCTTTCTCCATGTATTGGAATCTTTTTTTGGTGGGCCAAGTGCATTTAAATTCCTTGCAACCTCCTCCCAAAACTCCTGTACTTCTTCCTTCGGTCGCTTTTGGAAGCCCTGCGCAATATCTCTTTTCGTGGCCATCATATCACACAATTTTTCGTATTGCTCTGCCGTTGTTACTTTTGACCTGCAAACATATCATTTAAGCCCAAGCAACCAAGGACACCACAATTATGTCTTTTACAACTATAATCATAAAGTTTTACTTACATATTTGAGGAAATTATTTTGTCCAAGTGCACGAAAATGAATATATAACGGCTTTGCGCCAACAAAACTTCAACGTACAAAAACGTAATTACGATCGCAATGCAGAATACATAGAATTGGAATTTTCGAAGTTGAATCGAAACGCAGAATACCAAAGTTGCCAATCGGAGAAAATTTCGATTCGAGTAGAAATGCAGAATAGGGGTGATTAATTATTGTATTAATATATTATTAAATTTTATAAAAAAAAAAATTTATGTATATAACATTTGTGTAAAAACTATGTATTTCGTGCAACCGTGTAATGTGTCAAATCATTTCAACGGACATTTTTTTAAGCTTAAGAAGCTCAGGAAAATTTAAATAGCTATTTTAAGTTTGTTTCTAGTAAAAATTAAATCATCATTCAAAGAGATATTCAGCGTAGGTAAGTATAGAACATTAATTAATTAAATTTGTTAATATTTGTTGTTTGATTTTGTATAGGATGTCTTGCAGAAAGTGTGTTGCTGGTTGCAGTTTGGTGGTGCCGCTGAATCCCTTCCCATCAGAAGGGGAAATGTCCAGGTGAGTTTTATGTATAAAAATAATATGTACATACATAATATTATCGTAAGTAAATAAATATGTAAAGTTAGTGCAAATAAGTGAACAAGAAGCGAATAGGGTCATCCTAAATCGTGATTTTATAAAAAAGTGAAGTTTTAAAATCGTATTGTTTGATGTTAAAAAATTAATTTAAAAGTATTTGTTTATAGTGTATGTACATAAGTATGTCAAAGTGTATTCAACAAAGTGAACTAAGTATTTGACTTACGCTTATTTGACAATAAAATAGTAAACAATTCATGTATTTGCCTATATAAACAAGTGTGTTTTTATTTTTTTGATCTTGAACAATATGAAGCCATTTGCTTTACATACATATATGCAAAGTGTATTCAACAAAGTGAACAAGTATTTGACTTACGCTTATTTGACAATAAAATAGTAAACAATTCATGTATTTGTTTATATTAACCCGTGTGTTTTTTTTTTTTGATCTTGAACAAAATGAAGCCACTTGCTTTACATACACATATAACTATGATAAATATAAACTTTATAAAAATAGAGACAACCAATTTAACTATATGTTCTGCATCGCTAAAAAAAACGCGTGGTTCTCGTTCATGTGCACCAGAAATTTACACCAATTCCACAACAGAAACTCCTTACCACAAAAACTACAGCACAGCATGTATAGCTTCCGATCAGTTGTTAAAATTTTCGCGCAAACAAGTTTGTCTTGAGACCTAATCAATAGTAAAAACGTAAAATTTCTATTTATCAAAATATGAGGGTTTGAATTTCTTACTTTTTTTCTTGAAGATTGGGAAGTAAGTTTAATGAGGGTACTGCATCGGGGCTTAGTCGTCTTCTTTTAAGGGCAGATTCTTTTATTTCCTCCGTCTTAAAATGTAGCCCACATATTACTTTTTCCCATTCCTTCAACATTGGTAAGTTGCTTCCATGAGTTGTTTTGCATAGGCAACAAGTATTCGGCATTTTATTCAGTTATTTAAAAAAATATTGTTTTTCGTTTTGAAATTTGCTTACTTTTGAATTTCCGAATTTGAATTTTTGAATAAATGTAAGGGTTAAGTCAATGACAACATTCATGTCAAATAAGAGTAAAGAAAAATTAAATGTCATATACTTAGTTCACTTTGTTGAATACACTTTGCATATACAGTGTGCGACATAACTAAAGCACGGAATCTACCTTGTCGGTATTTAACTGAATAAAATCATAAAGTAGGTATTAAATGATTTTATTTTTATTTTTATAACTAGTTCATTCATTCTTCTTCTTGAATTACTAAAAATTAAACACATTAACTTATTAAAAAAAATATATATAATACCACATATGAAGAACTCCAAAAATCTGGTGCGACAAAACTAAAGCACATAACTAAGAATTCACATTAATTGCACATTAATTTTTTGTTTAACGGTTTTTAATGATCAGAAAATGTTGAATATGTGTAGTTATTAGCTAAATAGAAAAATATTAGTGCATATTCAGTTTCAATTCGTTATTCATGCGGTTGGTTGTATATTAAAGTAAAGGATATATTAATGGCTCAAAATAAGTATTCTGCTCATTTTAGAGAAAAAATTGTTAAGGATTTTAAGAAAAGAGAATCGGTTATGACTATTGCAAAAAAGGTTGAAGTAAATCACATTTTGTTTCCCGAACATTAAGCCGATTTCACAAATCAGGCTCTTTAGTAACAATGCATAGTGGTGAAAGGCCGAGGAAAACAACCGAACCAGAAGAGAAGGCAGTCATTCGGGCAATAAAAAATTACCCGTTTATATCTGCAACATCAACTGTAAGACAATTACGGTTAAATATATTACAGAGATCCATACAACGTTGAGCTGTCCATGGGGGATTTTCATGCTACCTGTAGCAAGTTAGTGCAAAAAAGCCATATATTTCTTTAAAGAACAGACTGGCGCTACTGAATTTTGCGAAGACGCACATCAATTAGACGATCACAAAATGGCGAACTGTACTTTTTTCTGACAAATCGAAGTTTAATATAAAAGATTCAGATGGGTTGAAGCTGATAGGCAAAAAGAAAGCACAACGCCTAAATTCACGTTAAATAACAGGCACAGTGAAACACCCTGGAGGTAATGTGCTAGTATGCGGTTATGTTTCAGCGCATGGAATAGGGCCAATTCATCACATAAATAGTATAATGGACAAATTTAAGTATAAAAATATTTTTTGGAATATTTTGCTGTGGCATGCTGCAGAAGAAATGCCTTTAAATAGGAGTTATCAACATGACAACGACCAGAAACACGCTGCTATTTGTGTAAAATAGTGGTTTGATGTAAACAGTATTGAAGTTTTGAAAGGACCCGCCCAATCACCAGATCTCAATCCCATAGAGAACCAATGGAAAACTGTAGATCGAAAAATCATACCTGAGAATTGTAAAAATAGGGCCGCTTTATTCATACAAGTTAAGGAAGCATGGAAAAGCTTTTCCTGGGACAAGTTAAAGAAATTAATTGGGTCCATGCCTCGTCAATGTGTAGCTGTATTAAAAAATTAGGGATACGCAACCAAATATTGAAAGACATAAATTTTTCAGTCATAAAACTATTTCGTGCTTTAGTTTTGTCGCACCAGATTCTTGGAAATTTTCATATATGGAATTTTATATATTTTTTTAATAAGTTAATTTGTTTAATTTTTACTAGTTCAAGAAGAAGAATGAATGAACTAATTATAAAAATAAAAATAAAATCATTTAATACCTACTTTATGATTTTATTCAGTTAAATACCGGCAAGGTAAATTCCGTGCTTTTGTTTTGTCGCACACTGTATGTATGTATATGATAAATATAAACGTAAAAGAAGTATAGACAACCAATTTATTTGTTCTCAACGTTATAATGCATTCATATTTATTTTACAAACATACGTGTATAAATACTACACGTCAACAGAGTTGAAAATGCACCCAGGACTGGCCGCCCGCCCAAACTGAATGATACTGACAAGAGGAAAATTTTGCGTGTAGTAAAAGAAAACCCAATTGTAAGCTGCAGAAAAATTAGTGATGACCTTGCTGTTTACGACAACAAACAGGTTAGTGCAGAAACTGTGCGAAGAGCTGTCGTAGAGAATGGACTTTCATCTAGAACGCCCAGGAAGAAGCCGCTTGTGAGTGCTATAAACAAATAAAAGCGTATAACATTCGCAAAGACATATTGTGACAAGCCTGTGGAGTTTTGGGACAAAATTTTATTCTCAGATGAGTCTAAGTTTTGCATATTTGACGTAAATAGGCATAAAAGCGTCTGGCGCAGAGCAGGAGAAGCGCTCAATCCAAAGAATACGGTTAAAACCATTAAACATGGAGGCGGTGGCGTTATGGTGGGGTGCATGGTAGCTGTGGGGGTTTTCCTACCCCTACCCCCTTTCTGGTTTTTGTCGAAAATAATATGGACCAGAATACATATTTGGATATTCTACGAAATAATATGAAGCAAACTGCTCTTAGGCTAGGTATACAAGAAGACTTCTTGTTTCAACATGACAATGTCCCTAAGCACACTGCTCACAAAGTACGAATGTGGTTGTTGTACAATGCTCATATGTTTCCTACCCCACTGATTTAAACCCCATTGAGCATCTTTGGTATGAACTTGAGACTAGAATTAGAAAAAGAAAGATTTCAAGCAAGGCGCAGCTTAAGGAGGTTATGTTAGAGGAGTGGAACAACATTAGCAGCGAGCTCACCAAAAAATTGGTGCGTTCAATGCCTAAAAGGTTGAAATCAGTAATAAAAACTAAGGGATATCCTACAAAATACTGAAAAAGGTGAGGTTTGAATAGAAAGCAATGCCATAACTACAATCTTATATATAAAAATGAATCGCAAAATGTGTTGGTAAGCGCATAACTCAACAACGCCTGGACCAATTTGACCAATTCTTTTTTCTAAATGTTCGTTGAGGTACAAAGATGGTTTTTACGGCAAAAAAAATTCGAATAAAAGCCGGAAACCCCCTAAAAACAGCTCTTTTCTTTTTTCCATACTAACGAATGAATGTTGATTATTAGTTACGCTGTGGGAACGACTGAACCAAATTTGCTGAAATTTTCCGAGAATGTTCTCTGTGGATCGGGAAAGGTTTAGAAATAAAATACCTGTATGCTTTTCGTGAAGAAAAGTCGGAAATTTGGAAAATTCCAAAAAGTTAGTTTTTCCCATACAAAATTTTTCTTTTCATTTTTTTGTTTGTTTTGTTTTTCAATTATTTGAATCGTTCAAATTTGAAGTTTGCTTCAAAAATGTTTGAAAATTATTCAGTGAAAACTTTATGTGTGTTTTACACAAAGTGTTCAATTTCAGATTGAAATTTGTAATGATGCTACGAAGAGGTCGCGCTAATATCGGTTGACGTTCTTTTTGGCATCAACATACATTAGCAGCCCAAACCACATGACCGAGTACTCCCAGGATGCGATGTCATACGTGCAGTTTTATGGATTGCGGTCAATCAGCAAGCGATCGTCCCAAAGTCACAGCAAGACTTTTCAAGCAACAGCTTCGATGGACTTTATCTCGAAGCAACGTATATATGGCGCTGTTAGATGCTAGATGTACTCTGTTGAGTGACAAACGAGAGGTTTGCCGCACGCACACATTCTTCTTTGAATGGTGGATGGTGGTTACAGCAGATCAAATTGATGAAATCATTCAGTCATGCGGAAATTCCTGATGCAGAGAAAGGTTCTGTATTATACGAAGTGATGAAAACTAATATGGTTCATGGACCTTGCGGACACCACAATCCCACTTCGGTTTGTATGTATGTCTGAAAATAAATGCACGAAACAGTATCTACGTTTCTTTCGGAAACACAATGTAGAAATGAAGGATATCCATTCTATCGGCGTCGCTCACCAGACGACAATGGCAGAACATTCAGCATTCAATTTAGAAGAGTGAATAACGAAGTTGACAACACATGGATCGTACTATATTCACCATTATTGTCTAATTCATATTCAAAACTCATATCAGTGTTTAGTATTGCAGTTTGGTGTAATCGATAAAATGCGTTTGAAAATTCGTCACCATAGGAAGCAATATGGTGGTTATTGGACGTGAACGTTACGGTTGATACATAAACTACAATAAAGCGCTTTGTTGGACATTTACTTCTGAAATTCATGAAGGTTCTCACAGTTAATTTGGAGAAGGCAAAAGTGTGTACTTCAACCCAAAGAATACAGTACAGCCGGTGGAAACACCGTCAGCAACAAAATTAACATTTGCGAGTTTTTGCTCAACTTTCGTCGGAGATCCCTTTGCGAGGACATTCGGAAATACCTTGATATTATACATGGAATGCATATTTGAAGAAATAATTGCAGAAAGCAAGGCCAACCAGTAGATGGACATACAGGTGTGTTATCAACTAATGCATTGTGACGAATTTACACAATCCACCCGAAAAACGACGATTGTTTCTACCTTCGGTTGCTATTGATGAATGTTCGCGGTTCAACTTCATTTGAGTCATTGCGTCCTGTGATTGATACGGTGTGTGCCAACTTTTTGAGAAGCAAGCCAGCAATTACAAGTGCTGGAAAATGATAATCACTGCAATGCAAACGAAATTCGCACACTTTTCGCGATAATCATTTCGACATATCAGCCTTCAAATCCGCGTCTATTCTGCGATACGAACAAAAATTAAATTGCCCAACACATTTTACATCGTCTTCCCTAAAAATTGGAAATGGATCAATTCCGGTTGATACTTCCGGTGGTTTGATATCAATTCCATCTGCCGTTTATCAGTTTAGGAAATATGTACTCATCATGAATGTTCGGACATTGACCAAATTATCGTAACTACGATTCCTTAAGTGTACGCGCAATGTTAGCTGCCAAAAATATTGATATTGTTGACTTAAACTGGAAGATTCAAAGTCAAATTCCGGGAGACTTGCGCTCATACAAATCGATGGTTCGTCTTGACAATGAATGAATTATCCAGTGGAATTTCTAAATTCTTTGGAGAGGCTTGGTATGTCACCGCACCATTTGCGCCTCAAATTTGGATCTGTCGTTATTATGTTTCGCAATCTTCATGCGCCGAAACTGTGTAATGGAACCTGCCTGATTGTGACGCACCTATCGAATACAAGGAGCAGAATGCTTGATTGTATGAATTCCTTTGAGTTCTATCGATTTGCCATTTCAGTTTAAACGTATTCGTTTCCAGTGAAAATTGCATTTGAGATGGCAGGACACTAGGATATTCGCATAGTGTGTGGCATAAATTTGGAAATGCTATGTTTTTCACACGGTCGCGTGCTCATGAGTTGGAAAACCATCTTTTCTAAACACCGGAACAGAAACCAAAAAATGTTGTTGATCAATGGATTACATTGAAAAAAAAAACATAAATTTTAAATTCAAAACACATAATTTCACGCAGGACAACGGCTGCGGGGTCAGCTAGTTTATATATATTTTCTTTAAGTGTACCTTGACTTTTGTAGACTCAATATAATGGCTTATCACCATATTGGCATCATTTTCTTTTCTTATATACTGAATTTTGGATTTGATTAATAAAAGCAGATCACACTGTTTTCAAAAATTTACTTGCTGTACCTTCCCACAGAAGTGAATCGAAAATAAAATTTATAGTTTTGTTTCTAATATTGTATTGTCGTTATGATATTTTTGATGCAACTGTTTATTTTTAAAATTGTTAGTTTACTAGTTTAGTTAATGTACGTTTTTTTTGTTTAATTTCAAGGGGCGGCACGAAGGGATCAAACTGTTGGACGTAAAAAATCCAACGGCTAAATATTTATTTGCGTGCCAAAGACATTTCTCGTTAAAGATGAGGAAGGGACGGCTTATCTCCAGATCCGCTACCCCGGGATTTAAATTTAAAAGTAGTATCACCTGCAGTTAGAGTAGATAAGGTAATAGGTTGTAGTGGACAAGTGTATTTGACCAACACGAACAAGACATTATAGAATTAGGTAGTGCAGATTTTAACCTGATGCATCATAGCTCTTCTCCAATTAGAACTGTCTCGACTTCAAACACAAATATATGTTTTTGAAGTTGAGACGGTAAATCCCTTCAACCCCTATATAATAAAGATCATATATATTCTTCCTCTTTAGGTAACTCTCAAAGAGTTAGCACTTGGGCAAATAGTAGGCAAACGAAAACAGAAGAATATTCAACAGAAGGGACACCTAGAAAAAAAATGTATCGGGAGGAATTAGGAAAAAAAATCGCAGGAAATAGAATTTTTACAAACACTTTTTCACAAAAAAGTTGATCTACTACATTTATTTTAATTACATCTCTGTACCTAAAAAAGGCAGATTTCAATCAGGTAATCTCGGCTGTGAAAAATTCTTGGAAAACAGCTGATTCTTTTGTTACTTGTAGGGTTATACAATGGCTATGAATGCGCGTCAAATGAAAGTGTTTTTAGTTTTAATTCATTTATTTCAAAGTAAAACTGAATTTTACTATAGATTTAACACATTTGTATGTACTTATGTATTTATTAAGGGAATTTCTGTTATGGTAAACATTTTTTTGTTCTGTTCTTAGTAAAAAATATAAAACAAATGAAGAGAATCGGTTGTTAACTGTAGAAAATGGGAAGAGGGGGGAAACGCATCAAAGAATATATGAATAATATTCCATTTCGATCAGAGAGGCAAGAAGAAATATTTTTGAATACTCCAAGAGAAGGAACACATGCAAGACTCAATACGGTGGAGGTCCAAAGTCCAAAATTTCTATACAAGCTGAGCGACTTTTACCAAGAAAAGCTCCTTGAAATTTTATTGCGGGAGTTGATTGATAGTTTTGGTTTGGATGTTTCCATTAGTACAGGGGTGGGCATATTAGCCTTCAGTGGCATTTTGCCCGTTCGGGCACGAGTGCACATTTTGAGGGCTAGGTGAGGGGATCACGCGGGGAAATGAGAGCAAGGTATTTTATCACTCCATATTTACAAATGAGAGCAACGTATTTTACCACGCCATGTTTACAAATGAGAGCGCGAGTTAATCACAATTGATTCACTTTTGTATGTACTTTGCACCGTCCGGGCAAGTTCCTTTATTAATACAAAACTAAGACTAAATACATTTTGATTATTTAGTGCTATTTATACTACTTTATGGTACTAGTTTCTATTTGTTGTCTGCTATGTTATTTCAAGATAGACACACTATCTACAGTCGATTGTTTGTCGTTATAAACAGTCCCGAGAGAATAGCGTGTAGGTGATAACACTTGTTATGTGTGATACCATTTCTATTTCACACCATATATTGGAATTGCTTATCACTATTTGTTTATGCGTGGTTCTTTCTTCGCAACTACTATACATTTTTAAAATGTAAGACAAATAACAAAAAGTATAATGAGTATTTAATTTTAGTAATAATTTTTTTTAATATGTCTTTATAACAGCATTTAATTTAGTTTATTTGACATAATAAGTTCTATGTTTCATTTAATCTCATTTGCTGTAGCTACACGCATTATTGTACCAAAATTTATATTGGATAACCTACATCTTATTAAATGTTTGTTTAATTTCATTATTGAAAAAAATTGTTCACAAGTTTAGGTGCTTCCAAACATAGATACATATAATTTTCAAAGAAAACAGTTTCAAACAAGAATATTTCTTTAAAGAAAGATCTTTATAAAAAGTAATTCTCTTTGAAATTTGCGGAAACTTATTTTTAAAAGAATTGAAAACTGCAGATCTATTATATATGTACACATATAGTACATATCAGAGCTTTCCTGACTTAATACTTTTGTTCCCTTTCCACATTAAATGGACTAATTTTTCTTTTTAAATTTTGGACACTGATTCACTCGCTGATAACATTTCGGCACATTTAAATTATAATAATTTCAGTTTCTGAACCACTGTTTCTTCGAACGCATATGTATACACAAATGAATCTTAAGAGAGCGCAATACTACCTTCTTCTACCGCCCGCTTACCGTAGAATTTCCAACAACTTGGGGTTTTCCCCGTAGAAACGACTCAGCAGATTACTCTCTCACAGCGCAGGGTTGCCAGTCTCGATATACTGTAGTAATTATTATATAAAAATTGTCTTCAATGTATTTGAAATTTTCTTAAACTAACTCAAAATCAGAATCGAATGCTATTATTTATAAATATATAAACTATCTTTAATACATTTTATAACATGAAAAATTATAATTGAAAACTTTGGTTTGTCTTCCACCAAGCGCACGTGCTCCTCCGATGACATGGGCAGTTTCGAAGCGAGCTCCACATAATGCTCGTCCTCCAAGTCCCCGGTGATGCGGCTAATTGAATGGTGCGTCTTTGTCGCTATGACGCGGCATTCGCGCAATAAGAAAAATACTTATATTTAATATCTAACCTACTTAAAACTACTTAATTTTCTGAAATTTTACCTACAAATATTCCTAAATCTGCAGAAGCAACTGGCTCTTGAAAATAATCATAAGTCTCAGAAAAAAGAAGGCCTATAAAAACATCGCCCTCTATTTTTTCGCCAACGAGTTTTATAGGCCCTGTTTTCTCTGAATAGCAAAAGCTATTCATATTTTTTTTAAAATCAAATGAAAATACCCCAAATTTTGAAATTTTACTGGAAGTTGCATACATATTCTTTCTCTCATAATATCTCTTTTTTAATTGCTGCAATACTTTATCCGGGTTTTTTATCATTTTCTTCAATGTTTGCATATACATAATTCTCAAACTTATATGCGGAGAAATTATCAATCGCGCCAAACCGTCTTACGCAGTCAGTTAAATGTATTAAGCCAATAAATAATAAGTGTTCGCCGTGTATACTTGAAAACAAATTAACAAATTCTTTCAAAATTTTGTCAGCTACCTATAATTGGTGTTCTTCTGACTGCTCATACGAAAGAAGTCGAATTCCGACGTGAAGCAAAAGAAAATGATAATACAGGCATTCATCAATACAGTCTTTTAAAACAAATATACCTGTATATAACAAAAATTGTCGGAACTCTGTTGATTTCCAATTCCTTTTTTCATTAAAGTCACGCACTATTCGACAAAATTCGGACGGCACATACTTATTTTGACAAATAACGCAGCTTCTCATTCATTACGGACATATTTCCTTTAGAGATAAGCAATTTTAATATTTTTTTCATTACATCTAAATCTACTAAATGCATTGGTTCCAAGGAAACTGTGAAACCATATTAAAATTTGCAGATTCTAATATAATTTCTTTCTCCCTATACTCTAATCTATGATGTTCCCCATCTCTCCTTATTCTAAAACTTTCATCAGTTCGCGCTGATGCCACATTGGTTGAAAAACTAACTCTACCTTTCAGATAACGACTTGAGCATACACATTTTGGACAACAATTTTCCCTGTATGAGAGATAATTCCAGTCACAAAGGCGTGAGCGGGCGAATCACAGATAAAGGACCTAATATCGAACTGTTTTATTACCTGATTTCTACCTACTTTCGGTCCGTTTACTCTTAGAAGACCTACCTCATTACAAAAATCTTTAAGGAAAACTTCCGGGTTATTTGGTTTGCTTCTTCCTTGGAAGCAGGCAATTAAAAACGGACTAACATGAGTATAATTGGCAATTGAACCCAAGACAGGCCACAGACAATTTTTTGACTACTTCGTTAATTGCAGTCCGTATATTCCAACGTCAATATCCAATTTTCGAAATTTTCTAAGAAGTCAAATTCTTGAGAATTTAAGTTTTCTTCTATTCCAAAATACAAAAACTCTCCACCTGGTATGGCTTCAACGCAAACTTTTTCTCGCATTGTTCCGAGGAGGGTTATCGCTGATAATGGCAAGCCATTAACACCAACTTTATCTAAGGTTTGAAACAGGTCAGTGAGAGCATTTTAAGAAATATTATTTCTAATTGCCCACGCCTTCAATTCGACTACTTTATCTGAGTGGTCCTCAACCTCCTCAACACATTGAAAATCTTCTTCAAACAAATACCTACTCTTCGTTTCAAAAATCCTCAAACCTATTAATACTTGCTCTGCTGGTGCTTGGTTCATTATCACTAATCCCTAACTCTAACCTATCGAAACTATCATTTGAAACCTCTTGAACAGATTCATCCAGTCTTCGAAATTTTGCCACCGTAGCTTCAAATTTCGATTCGAGCTCAAGAGGTTTGAAAAGGTTTTCTTATTCATTATTTAAAACTAGAAATTAACTGTATGATAGGATTCAAATATCCACGTCGCAAACTGAAAAAACGGAAAAATATTAAGTAGCTATTTAATTAAAAAATACCGATTAAAAATGTGAAATAATTTATAAAATGAAATGTTAGTACTTTATGTTAATAATATTTTAAAATTTAGTAGTTTATAGCAACAAATATTAGTATGATAAAGATGTTTGATTTGTTAATACTTACAAATAGTATATTACAGGAGGAGAATATAAGTATTTCAGAAGTGTCTTTTTAAAAGAGATTATCTACTTCTTAATTAATTTTATTTTTAAATGAGACAACATTATAAGTTTAGGACTCACAATTTAACCTTTTTTTACTTGCGAAATATCTTCCTGAGCTCAACATCCAAGTAAGGAAGTTGTGTATTTTAGCACTAAGGACAAGACTATATAAATAGTTTAAAAAACTTAAAATGTAAATATCCTTTTTTGAAAAGACACTGCTGATTTGCTTGAAGTAAGCTTGAAAAAGTTTAATTTTAGTTTTTAAAATCCTGCTTCGGAGGAGAAATGCGTATGTGTATATCGGAACTATGTCCACTTTTATTAATTATGAATCACTAATGTTGTTTTTATTTTAAACAATTTTAGATATTCTGCATACGAACAGATATCTTGGACGAACAAATTAACATTTTTAGTTATAGAGGAGGTTCTCCAGTTCAAAAATATTTATAGTTATATTCGCGGGAATATTCGAGATAATAACAACTTTTTTAATTAAATATGCACTATTTAACTTTAAAAATTTAAAACTTACTTTCTTATTTGTTTGTTGTACTCAATAGATTTGAATTTTCCGCATGGTCCAAATTATTTCTGTAATTTTAAAAATTTTTTAATTATACACACAACATTCAATTCATAATGCTTACCTTTTTCTCTTCTTTAGCTTTTTCCTTTTCTCTATAATATATAAAAGAAATTAATAATATATATATATAAGAAATTTATTATAAAAATATAAAATTATCAAATAACGAACTTACCTCCTTAAAATCCAAAATAATCTGCGCTTTTCGTTTTTTTCTCCTTGAAAAATTGGGTATTCGTAATTGAAAATTCCAGGAAATGTAACAGTGTTAGTGAACAGCTGAAAATGTTTTAATGTGTTTGTGCAATCTGTTACCTCCGTCTTGCAGGGGTTTGTATTCTATTTGTATGGTTAGCCACTCTCAATCAATAATGCCATACCGCACAGTGGCACCGCTCCATACATTTCTTGGAAAAAAATAGAAGGAGTCTCACTTATTCCACTTCTGCATGTTTCCAAACCGTCAAAGCTATCAGCTTTTCTTCAAGTGGGCTTATGCGTTGTAAACGGCAAGGAACCGGTGCAAATACTTTCTTTTTTGTTATGCGATAATTTTTGCTTCATGTAGCATTTCCAGTCAATCCAGACCTGCATGAAAACGTTAGATTTAACTTAATTTTTTAAAATTAATTGTAGGTAATACCTTACCTTTCTCCATGTATTGGAATCTTTTGTTGGTGGGCCAAGTGCATTTAAATTCCTTGCAACCTCCTCCCAAAACTCCTGTACTTCTTTCTTCGGTCGCTTTTGGAAGCCCCGCGCAATAACTCTTTTCGTGGCCATCATATCACACAATTTTTCGTATTGCTCTGCCGTTGTTACTTTTGACCTGCAAACATATCATTTAAGCCCAACAACTTTTACAACTATAATCATAAAATTTTACTTACATATTTGAGGAAATTATAAAAAAGTGAAGTTTTAAAATCGTATTGTTTAATGATAAAAAATTAATTTAAAAGTATTTGTTTATAGTGTATGTACATATGTCAAAGAGTATTCAACAAAGTGAACTAAGTATTTGACTTACGCTTATTTGACAATAAAATAGTAAACAATTAATGTATTTGCTTACATAAACAAGTGTGTTTTTATTTTTTTGATCTTGAACAATATGAAGCCACTTGCTTTACATACATATATGTATGTATGTATATGATAAATATAAACGTAATAGAAGTAGAGACAACCAATTTATTTGTTCTCAACGTTATAATGCATTCATATTTATTTTACAAACATACGTGTATAAATACTACACGTCAACAGAGTTGAAAATGCACCCAGGACGGGCCGCCCGCCCAAACTAAAAGATACTGACAAGAGGAAAATTTTGCGTGTAGTAAAAGAAAACCCAATTGTAAGCTGCAGAAAAATTAGTGATGACCTTGCTGTTTACGACAACAAACAGGTTAGTGCAGAAACTGTGCGAAGAGCTGTCGTAGAGAATGGACTTTCATCTAGAACGCCCAGGAAGAAGCCGCTTGTGAGTGCTATAAACAAAGAAAAGCGTATAACATTCGCAAAGACATATTGTGACAAGCCTGTGGAGTTTTGGGACAAAATTTTATTCTCAGATGAGTATAAGTTTTGCATATTTGACGTAAATAGGCATAAAAGCGTCTGGCGCAGAGCAGGAGAATCGCTCAATCCAAAGAATACGGTTAAAACCATTAAACATGGAGGCGGTGGCGTTATGGTGTGGGGTGCGTGGCAGCTGCGGGGGTAGGAAACCTGGTTTTTGTCGAAAATAATATAGACCAGAATACATATTTGGATATTCTACGAAATAATATGAAGCAAACTGCTCTTAGGCTAGGTATACAAGAAGACTTCTTGTTTCAACATGACAATGTCCCTAAGCACACTGCTCACAAAGTAGGAATGTGGTTGTTGTACAATGCTCATATGTTTCCTACCCCACCTCAAAGCCCCGATTTAAACCCCATTGAGCATCTTTGGTATGAACTTGAGACTAGAATTAGAAAAAGAAAGATTTCAAGCAAAGCGCGGCGAGCTCACCAAAAAATTGGTGCATTCAATGCCTAAAAGGTTGAAGTCAGTAATAAAAACTAAAGGATATCCTACAAAATACTGAAAAAGGTGAGGTTTGAATAGAAAGCAATGCCATAACTACAATTTATACTTATATATTTTCTTTAAGAGTACCTTGACTTTTGTAGTTTTGTTTCTAATATTGTATTGTCGTTGTGATATTTCTGATGCGATTGTTTATTTGTAAATTGTTAGTTTACTAGTTTAGTTAATGTACGTATTTTTTGTTTAATTTCAATTAGGCGGCACGAATGGAGCAAGCTGTTGGACGTAACAAATCCAACGGCTAAATATTTATGTATTTGCGTGCCAAAGACATTTTTCGTTAAAGATGAGGAAGGACCGGCTTATCTCCAGATCCGCTACACCGGATTTAAATTTAAAAGTAGTATCACCTGCAGTTAGAGTGGATAAGGTAATAGGTTGTAGTGGACAAGTGTATTTGACCAACACGAACAAGACATTATAGAATTAGGTAGTGCAGATTTTAACCCGATGCATCTTAGCTCTTCTCCAATTAGAATTGTCTCGACTTCAAACACTAACATGTTTGAAGTTGAGACGGTAAATCCCTTCAACCCCTATATAATGAAGATCATATATATTCTTCCTCTTTAGGTAACTCTCAAAGAGTTAGCACTTGGGCAAATAGTAGGCAAACGCAAACAGAAAAAAATTTAACAGAAGGGACACCTAGAAAAAGAATGTATCGGGAGGAGTTAGACAAAAAATCGCAGGAAATAGAATTTTTACAAATACTTTTTCACAAAAAAGTTGATCTACTACATTTATTTTAATTACACCTCTGTGCTTAAAAAAAGCAGATTTCAATCAGGTAAGCTCAGCTGTGAAAAATTCATGGAAAACAGCTGATTCTTTTGTTACTTGTAGGGGTTTTACAATGGCTATGAGTGCGCGTCAAATGAAAGTGTTTTTAGTTTTGATTCATTTACTTCAAAGTAAAACTGAATTTTACTACAGATTTAACACATTTGTATGTATTTATTAAGGGAATTTCTGTTATGATGAAATTTTTTTTGTTCTGTAGTGCGTTTCTGTAACCCATTTCGATCGATGTTCTCGACTCAAATTCTCGATTTGACGTCACTCTCACTCAATGTGTTTCTGTAAAATAATTACTCGATTCAATCGATAGTCAGCTGATATGTTCCATTCCATTTCAGTAGGAATACTCTATTGAATGTGTTTCTGTAAGCAAATTGAATGAAATACTGTCGATTGGTTTTCTCACTTCCATTTGAGGTGATGACAAAAAAAAATTTCGTTACATTCAAAATGGAATTTGTTGAATTTAAAGCAAATGTAAGTATATTTTTGTTATTATATTATATATGAATAGTTAAAAAAGATTTGATGCATTTTCTTTACAGAGAAGTACGTCGGGGCGTGCTACGAATGGCCAAAAGAGGTGGTTACTGCACTTAATGCAGCAGCACCGCAGCGTTTGAAGGGGGCCAATATATGAAACCAAACGCGAGGAAGGAGCACGAAGAGGTTTGGGCTGCCATTGCTGCTGAGTTGAATGCATTGGGAGGGTCCCGCAAGTCCCCTAATCAGTGGAAAAAGGTTAAACTAAAATATTTTTGTGTATAGCATTACAATTTACATATGTGTGTTGGTTTTTTTAGTGTTGGATAGATTGGAAATCGGCAGTCAAGAAGCTGCACAATGCCCACAGAGCGTTCGCCAGACGAACTGGAAACCTGCCGTTGCAGGACGGTCCAAAACCGTTGGATGCCATGGACCGGGAAATTTTGGAGTTTTTTTCCAGCGACATGGTGGACGGTGATGGGCTCACTCTCGAAATTGGTTTGTCGATGAGTAACGTCTGTTAAAATTTAAAGTTGTGATTATAAATGTGATAATAAAATTGGTGTATATTGCAGACAACTGCTGAAATGGTCGATGTTACCATTGAGGATGAGGGTGATTTCTGCCAACATTGGGTTGGACGTAAGTAACATATTACAAAACTAAAAACTAAGCTATTTAGTGATCCGTTCGGAATTCTAGGCAAACGCGGACAGTTTGGACATTTTCGAAGTGGAGGTACTTGAAGAGGTTCTCATGGGTCAGATGCTTGAGGTTGTGCCAAACAAAAAGCAACCCAACCAGCGCACAAACCAAAGCTGTGTGGAAGAGGCGACCAGTCTCATTGAAAACCACCATGCGCAGCTGAAAGAGATTTTGGAGAGACAACACAGGGAGCATATGAGTGTTTTAAATGGAATTCACAGTACCCTAAGAGCTCTGCTGGAAACCATGACGGGGGGGAGCAATTTGCGATAAAATTTGTACGTTCTTTAAATCTCATAAATATTCCTTTTCTTTTAGCGACTGTTGAATAAGGAGTATTCACAGCAAAATATTCGTATTTTCTAAATGTCAAGAATGTCCAAATTGTTTATTTTAAATTATTATCACACGAATACAAAGTTTATTTTAGAATTATTATTAAACGAATAACAAAATGTATTGAAAAGAAATTAAATGCCTCTCTTCAAAT
>JAPZAG010002166.1:0-20673 GCA_027475135.1 Bactrocera correcta
CACTTTGTTGAACAGTTTTTTATACGAATAATGGTATGAAATGTACACCACAGGAACGCATGGCCGGATCCCCTGGTTATTTCATATAAATAAAACATTACTTTTGAGTTACCGGCTCTATATTTATTTCATATAAATAAAACATTACTTTTGAGTTACCGGCTCTAAAAGGATACTTGTTACATAGCAAGAGAAGTATTAGAGCTGGTCTACAGTATACTAAATTTCTAAAGTTATTACTGTTGACAGTGACACGGTTGCAAGGACGAGTTGACTATTTTGTCTATTTGTCGATTACAGGAGATATTTTGT
This sequence comes from Bactrocera correcta, assembly GCA_027475135.1. Taxonomy (NCBI): domain Eukaryota; kingdom Metazoa; phylum Arthropoda; class Insecta; order Diptera; family Tephritidae; genus Bactrocera; species Bactrocera correcta. Next base: position 313 of record JAPZAG010002166.1, read on the forward strand.
TCTCTAAACATTTAAAACTCCGGTTTCTTTCGATATGTTTAATATACTGCGTCTAAGACACCGTGTCTTTAGATCAACTCCTACCTCAACATCCGTTAATGGCGCTAAATAGTATTCTCAGTATTGTTAAATGATTTTTCTGCCAAATTAAGTTTATCTCTAAAATAAGTTTGGACTCATTCTTTATTCCCTATTTATTAAATTCGACATTTACCGCTTACTAGGTTCCGTCCCTGCTAAAAATCGACGGAAAAGAAGTCAGGAGCTCGATGCAGCCTACTATATAGGTATACGAATCTTTCCACTTAAAACTCACTCTGGTTAGGAAGAAAGTATGGAAAGAAAGAAGAAAGTTAAGCATAACTTGCTCAATGACCTTTCTTGAGGAAACAATGATGGCTCCGATATGAAGCTAAATATTTCGTAAAAAATATACTTTTTTAATTTATAAATCACAGCCAAATGCTCACACAAATTGAGGTTGAGAATTTTTTAGGCTTTTCTTCGTTTTATTGCTATTATTTTTATGCTCAGCTTACCAGTTAATCTGCAACTATTCGCGCGACCTGTCACTGCGGGCCGCGACCAATTAATCTTCGGAAATAATCACGTTAAATGTTCTGCCAAGGCGGCAATGGACAACAAACGGCCGACGATGAGCTTTAGACAAGGGCCGATGAATGGTTGCGGATACCTACACTCGCATATAGTTTGCCCACAGTTCGTTGCGTGTGTCGCGTTGTGCGCTGGACAGCGCAAATTAATCGCCTAAGGCGGAGCAGCTGTGTGCTGTGTGGGGAGAAAAACCTGCGACACGCAAAAGCGACATAATTCTCCAACGCCGAGCGACGGACGTTTCTGCTTTTTGTGCCGTTGAAGAGCCAACAAGAGACATTGCTAATCGGATGTTTTAGCTAAACAAAGCAGAACAAGACACTTGGTGACCAAAGAAGAGCAGTAAAGGAGGAGGTGTGTAAGCAAAGCAAAGACAAACAGGCAGACTGACGTCTAGTTAACAGAAGAAAATGTGGTGGACAACGCGGAGTAGCGTAACGAAAATAAAAATGTGCCTAATTGAAATGACACACGTCACTGAGGCTTGGCTTGGCCGAGTTTGTCCGCTGCCAACATGGTCACTCTCCACGCTCCTTGCGGCAATCAGGCTGAGCGCATAGCGCGCTGATGATGACGTTGCCACTTTGTATTGAGCAACAAAGCATACATACTCGTGCAATACCGTTCCGCGATGATTAACACTTGACGAGTGCGCCCAACGAGTGACCGAAAAAAAAAACGTTTTGTATGCTTTGTATTTTTGATTTTTTGTCTGAGGGGAAATAGAAAAAAAACTGATAAATGTGGCAAGTGTGCAAACAATTCATGGCCTGTAGGCGTGGCTGGCTTTCCATTTAATTTCTGCGGTTGTTTTTTTGAACACTACTCCACCCTGTAAATTATTTAGAAGCGTTAATCATTAGCTAAATAGACTTTATACTATGCCAAGTGGATATGCGGCTGAGTGGATCTGCTGATAATGAAAAGCAATTATTTCGTCACTTTATACTAAGTACATTGTAGGCACTGAAATCTAAACATTGCTAACATATCTGCTTTTGATTTTTTTAGTTACTTAATTTTTCTAAGTGATTCAATAAAATGAGATCCGACCCTATTATGTTTTCCCATCTTGCCTTATCATCGTCGATACCTCTTATACTCTAAGTAGGTTCTTATACTGTCTTAGATTTTCATGATTTATAAAAATTCTTGTACTGAAGGCGCAAATCTAGGATCTGTAAGTAGATTCGCTCCTCGAGATCTCTAATTTTTTTTTAAAGAGAAAATGGATTAGAAAAGAAAGGTGGGAGTCACTTAGGCGAAAATATGCGAAGAAGGGAACTCGGGAAATCGTTTCTGCTCCAAAATTTTGGACAAAAAGAACCATTTCCTGGATTTATATTGCAGACAGAAATTGAAACTATCCTGAGACTTCAATGAATTAAGTACTAAATCGAACTAAGCAGTCCTAAGCGACGAAAATCATTCGCAACAGTTAATCGAGGAGCCTAAGAGATGGCTAAAGATCAGCGAATAAATTTGATTTTTAAAAAAAGAAATCGGGTATATTAATAATCTCAGCAAAGTGCATTCGAGAATGCTCTATAATTTCGACTGCATTACAGTAAACTAGGACCACGCCTTTCTGCGAGGTATTCTGATATCAGAAATACCAGAGTAGTTTTACAGGCCTTGAGCTCGCGATAGTGGGCTGAAAATTCGTGACATGGTATTTCATCTTAGAAATAACATCAACAACTTCGATGTTAGACCTGTTTGAGAGCCTGATCACAGAAGTATCTGGGTAGCGCAAAGATGATAAGCTCACAAGAACGGCAAGCCTTAGGCAAATTACATCAGGCTGGGAATTTAGCTAGTATTATCATGACCCACAGCGTTCCTGCATTGGATTAATGGACCTCGCCCGAGCTTAGAAAGCGTTGTTCTGTAACCATCACACTGTTGGGAAATCCATCCACCCATGAGCCCAACTTAAGAAGTTCAATGAATTATTTCAATGTATCAAGTTTCATCTCGTCGCAGATATAGGAGTTCTAAACGCATAATTTCGCTTTGGGGCTCATGCTGTAGGAATAGACATATTGGAATGAGACATATTGAATTGAGATGGAAATATTAGTTTCTCTTCTACTGTCTAGCTTTAGCTAGTGTAAAGTTGAAGCCACTCTGTACTATGTACATTCTACGAACCAGGAGGATTGGTTAGAATTGATATCAGCCGCATCAATCAATTTATTTTTGACGCAACTTGTGTTGCCAGCAGCTATACACTCTTATAGAAGATGGTACCAACTCTATTTAGCTCGGCAACTCGTATTATTTTCTCCGGCAATAGATTGTAGAACTCACACGATAGAGAGTCTCTTGTCTGATTCCTCGTTCTTCCCGATCCAGACGGAGCTTTTGTTATTGTTCAAAGTCATTTTACACAGTCATATTAGTTTTACGGGGATACCATATTGAGAAATGGCGGCATAGAGGCAGCCCCTTTTCGTGTTGTCGGAGGCGGCGTTAAAAGCGACGAAGAGTTACTGTGTGTCGACCTTTTTTTCACAGGTATTTTCCAAGATTTGGAGCATGGTGGAAATCTAGTCGATTGTAGAGTTCCCAGGTCTAAAGCCACACTGGTAAGGTTCAATCAGTTTCTTGACTGTGGGCTTCAGTCTTTAACACACTACTCTTGATAAGACCTCATATGCGATATTAAGAAAGCCTATCCCATGAAAATCGACGCAGATTGTGGGGTTCCCCTGTTTTGGGATTGGGCAGACACACTTAGGTTAGGACACTTAATACTTAACCTAAGCTATGACTTTCAGAAAAATTTCCATTCCATTTTCTTTTCTTCGTAAGTAAATTCATTGCTTACGATCTACTCTTGTAATACAAGTTTTAGTTGCTTTCAGCATAAGTCGAGCCAATAACAGAACATAAAAAGCTTGACAAAGTGTGCCTAAAAAACGATTTGAAACTGTATTCATAAGATCTGAAACTTCTAAAAAATATCTTTCAGTCTTATTTCTTCCTCTCGAGATTTGAAGCATCTGTTTTTGTGGCATGAATACTATGACTCTATGGCTTGCAATGAATCGCAGGCTGATTGGTAATTGTGCTATAACATAATTTTCTAAAAAATGACGCAGCAGCTGGTGGATTCGACCCAGCATACGACTTGTAGGAGTTTAAGCCCTAGGATTTATTGCACAATTTTCTCCTTTCAAAAACACGTGTTGCCTACAAAAGCATGTCCAGATCAGCCGCGTGAAGGCGTTAAGTAAACTGTATTGCGAAGCTGGAACAACGGTCTGTTGCACGTGAGTGACGCACGCTTGTCTACGCACACACAATGCGTTTGGCAATAACTTGCAACACTGAATGACAATGAGTGCAAATTTCGACATGTAAAACTGCCAACCCGAGTGACCAGCGGGAGCAGAAGAAGAAGAAGAATGACTGGAAACAGTTGTTGCAACATTTACAACAAATGGGCACACCCACATCTGCGCGTCAAACGCTGCGTGGGTTAAACGGTCCGTTCAGCGTGGCTGTTAATCCTACGTGCAACATCTTGGCGCAGCAAGGAAGCAAGGAAATGCTGTGTGCTTATGCTCAGCTGGTGTAGACACGATGCAACGCTAGGGACGGCGCATGGTGGCATCTCCACTTGCCGCGCGCTCACTCGCCCGCCTGGCACATTGTCAATCCGCGTCAGCTTAGTGGCATTTCGAGAAGCGTTTAAGCGCGAGACAGTTTTCACAGCAATAAATCAAAGCGGAAAAATGTGCGCACACACAAATTCATGTTGCACCACTTTAAATGCGCCATTGTGGGTGCCAAGCAATGTGCTGTGTTGTTGCTGTTGTTGCCAATTTTTTGTTTGCTTTGCCAGTTTTGCGGCGTTAACAAATTATGGCCATGCGCTTGCAACATCAGGCGATTGATTATTTGCGGGCGTTGTTGCATGTTGCGAGTGACTTTTGTCGCAGACAATTGGCGTGGCAGCAGCCGTGGAGGACACGAGGTAATTATGACGGCGGAGATTTAAGTAAACGCTGGAAAATCATTGCCGTCAGCTGGCGCACACGCTGTCTGGCTGTCCGCCCGCGCGCAATCAGAGCTAATCGCACTGGGCGGGCGCTAGTTGAGGACGCTTGCGTGCCACACGAGCTTTGACCACCAGCTGGCCGCATGGCAGTGCCCTTCTAGTTGACGCAGTGGTTGGCATGAAAAGCGCATGCGCAGCTGCCAGTCAGTGTGTTGGCGGCGCGTTTTTGGGTGGCATGCAACATGCCACACTTAGCAGTAAATGTCCGCGCGCTATTTGTGTGCACAACGGCATGTTGCATGCCACAACGCCACAGCTGCCAACTGACAAGCGCGAAGTGGACATACTTTTTTGGCGGCGCTGCGGGCTCCGCCAACAAATAAAAGGGCACCGATTTTGGAGTAATTAAAAAAATAAAAATGAAAACAACAAATTTTTGTTACAAATAAGTGGCAGCATTTGCACTAGTACATTTGTAACACCACAAACACGCCTTTTTTAAGTTTCGAATGACCGGCGGCGACACTTTTTGCGGTGTTGTGGCGGTTGTTGCAACATTCCCGCCGTTGCATAGTCTCTCGCTTTATTTTCGAATATTTTTTGGCAAATTCTTGCTTCTTTCGGCGCATTTTTTGCTGTGGCTAATACCGAAATCACGATTCGCCAGCATCGTCGGGCATCGTTAGCCGTCTAACTGTTAGTATTGCAGGTAAAAATGCAGCAACAACAATTGCAACGGCGTAAGAGTACGAAAAGTAATGGCAGCGATAAATGTAATTGCCGTGATGTGCAACATTTTCATGCCACAGGCGCTACCTGTCGATCGTTGTTAGCTGATATGTCGCGAGCGCACATTTCTCTTTTTGTGCACACTTCGTGGTTGTTGTTGTTGCGACTTTTCACTCGCCTTACCCGAAAATCCTGGCTTTGTTGCGCTTTTTGGCATTTGCATGCCGGCACAGCACACATATTTACTTATCTATGTACACCACTTGACCATTGTTGAATGCCACCGTCTCGCTGTCTCATAATCCGAGTTGTGTTGTCTTGTTGTTTTTGCCTGTAAAATCAACAAACTTGTTGCCACATTGCATTTGCATGTTGCAAATCTCTGCGCCTCGTCTGTAGTTGTCGGAGGAGGGGAGGTGGTGGGCAGAGTGGGAAATATTTTTCTACTGTAATTTGTTATTTTATTGCTGTTAAGTTCGTTTACAACTATCATTTTCTGCGCCACAAATTTTTCACTGGAGAAAGGTAAAAATTTGGCGAAATTAAATTAAGTGGCGTGTAGTTGCTATTCCGCGAATTGAGAACCCCGGGTGTTGTAGATTGTATGAGGCAATGTATTTCGATAATTATACGTCGCGTAGCGTGTATTTGTGGACCTACATATGTATGTATGTATGCTTATGAGTCTTATGAGTTGCACTTTGTTGTTGCCCCAAAAGTCTATGTACGAATACTTATTGCTGTGGCTGTTTATTATTTATTCAGAAATGGGTATTTTAGAACAGGTAATTTTTGAAAGCAAAAAAAACAAGAAAAAACGTTAACTTCGGTTGCACCGAAGCTAAATACCCTTCACAGGTGCATTTCTATTAGTAACTATGTGTCCAGTTTGTATGGAAGCTATATGTTATAAATAACCGATCTGAACAATTTCTTTGGAGATTACATTGTTGCCTTAGAAAATAATATATACCAAATTTCGTGAATATATCTTGTCAAATGTGAAAGTTGTCCATACAAGAACTTGATTCCGATCGTTCAGTTTATATGGCAGCTATATGTTATAGTGGTCCGATATCGGCCGTTCCGACAAATGAGCAGCTTCTTGAAGAGAAAATGACGTTTGCAAAATTTCAAAAGGATATCTTAAAAACTGAGGGACTAGTTCGTATATATACAGACAGACGGACAGACGGACAGACGGACATGGCTAAATCGACTCAGCTCAACATACTGATCATTTATATATATACTTTATAGGGTCTCCGACGCTTCCTTCTGGGTGTTACAAACATCGTGACAAAGTTAATATACCCTGTTCAGGAAGAAACAATACCATAGTAAGGAGAAACACATTGGAAAGGGAAGAGAAAATAACAAAAATGGAAAGAAAAAAATTTTCGGAAAATCTGAGGTCAGGAAGAGGGAGGGAGGGATGGTTTTTAAATGGTTAAAAACGGTCCAAAAATATTTTTGGCACAAGAGCATTAAGTCATCAAAATAATATTCTCCGCGTACTTCAATATCACATGACGACAGTGTTTCACATGAAGCCACGTGGTAGCACGTGGAGTACCTTCAGCTTTTGATTTTGAACCATCAGACTGATGACTGATGACTCTCTTCACCTCCACCATCTATGGTGGAGTTTATGAGGTTTCTCTGATACAATCTTCTGCTGAAACAGATGACCACTGGACAAAGCAAGAACACTGTTTTGAAACAAGTCTAGAGCTCAGTACTCAAGACAACTACATATATAACACTTAGTCGTAGGTTATTCTTTGACTGAAGACATTATGATTAACTCTATGGTAGTTTCACATCACTTATACTTGAAGAACGATCCATTATTCCACGTGCGGAGTGCCTAAGATTAGCGTATATCTATCGCTTTATTTAATAACTAAGTAGATTTACATATGTATACGTATGAAGCTATTAAGCTGCACTGAAGCTATAAAATGGTCTCTTAAATGCAAAAATCTCCTTTCTGTTTCCAACTTTCCATACAAACTCTTTCGCTACACCACAACTGTCTCTCTCTCTCTCTTTCGCTGTCTTTAAGGTTGATTTTTCTCCATAAGTTCGGCCACCAGCTCCAGTAGTATGGGAAGACTTTTATGTTCGAACGGCCCGACTGCACGTTCGAGTTGCTGACGCGATGGTCGCACATTCTCCGTGCCACTTTCCTGCGCGAACATTTCGGCTGTGTAGTGAAAGCCATGCCAATGAAAGTACTCCATGATCAGCTGTTGCATCATCTTTAAACGTGGATCTTGTCGTTGTTCCGCCTCATCTACCTCACTAGACGTGGGTATACTACTGCTAGCGCTCAGCTTACTTAGGTCGGGTAGTTTACGTCCCAGTAATGTGGTTTGGCCATCATTCTTACCTTTCATCATGGCCACCATTTTGGTTTGCAACATGCAACGCACTTCCTGCAATACGCCATCCTGTTCGAATTTCGTCTTGATTGTGGCATACAACTGATTGATAGCCTCTTCCTTTGAGATATAATTCTTTGACATTTTGTCTGCCGTCCTCTGTACTACTGGTAGCCACTTTTCCGGATCGTCTGCACTTCTCCACTTCCACAATTTGATTGCTGATTTGTATGCCGCGGAGGTCCGAGTTGAGCCTGATTTGTTTGGTAGATTCTGGCGTCTTCGATGATTAATTGTTGAGTAGTAGATGTGGGGAAATTATAAAAGCGTGCAAAACGAAATAAAATATAAACACTTTTGACAAGCGCCGACAAATTTCGAAGTCACACAAGAAACATTGAATTTCAACTTGCGAAGAATTTTCCGAATAATTTTTTTTATCACAAATTTTGTTTTGATCAATTGTTTTGTTTGTTTGTTAAGTATTTCTTATTGAAAAGTTATGTTTATAATGTTTTTTAAGATAATAATTAGTTGAATGGAGAAAAGAAATTCCATATCGTAACTAAAGTTAGTAGGGTTAAGGGTTTTCTATGATCCTTATAGACCGAAGAGACTTTGATATATGGATACAGTATGAAATGTGAAATTCATTATACTCCTTATCTTCACTGCTCCTACAACTTTGATTTTTGCCCAGCTAAATCTTATGTTATGTGGAGATCACATTATCCAAGACCCCTACTGGTTTATTTAAACTGCGCACGCAGTCCGAATCCACAAAATTTGATAGATTAGATTAGTATAACCGTTTTTTTTTTTATTCGTATGAGCTTGTATTAGGTTAGGTAAGGATAAGGGATAGATCTTAACAGGCATCTTACTTGGACGGTTTAGGACGCCGATCCGTTGTGGTATCTAAAACTTATATAATTGATCATAATACTCTCACAAATCGACAAAGCGCTTTGAGCCTATCATAAATCTTCAGAGATGGCTTTTGCCAATTTTGGTTATGGATCTTAGTTCGTGGAAGGTAAAACTGCCCCGATGTCTCTGTCTGCTGCTGGAAAATGACCTTACCGCATGAATGCCTTTAGGACAATGTATAGTAAGAACTCTTACGATAGCGGCAAGATGAACTTTGTTTAAAGCAAGTAGTTCAGTAGATCTCCTGCTTTCTACTTTAGGCTCGAAACGGATCTCGCATTCACAATGGAGCGGGTTGTCGACTAAAGCCTGCTAAACACACGTGAGGTCTATTGTGCTGGAACAAAGGATGAGGGTCTAGCTTTGATCGTCAAGTTAACAACTTAAAGGCTGGTATATTGACGTTGCTGTCGGCGTGAACGCCCTTCTCTCTGAATGCGGCAGCAACCGGTGTCTTCCTTACTCACTCCTCAATATTTGGCCTCCATTAAAGAATTGTTCTAACTAGCAAGACCTGAATTTATGTCGAAACTGTCCAACAATCTATTGTTTTATAAAAATGAGCGGTAACCTTAAGGCTCAAAACAGGTTTATGGAAAAATAGATGAAGCGATGCGTGCTTGTATTGCTTCAGAGCCTATTTTGAAAGCGATAATAAAGACTTGCCAGTCCGGGTCAATTTTGATCAGATGGATACAGATCCATTAAACATAAAATCTGTCAGTGAACTCACAAAAAAATATATTTGTGGTCTAATACAAATCATATGGCATCGCCAAGTTTTGAAATATTTGTTTTAACAATTACAATTCAGAAATCAATCTTGATGTGTGGGATCAAATACAAAAAAAAAAAAAAAAAATATTAAAATAATAAAGAACATAAAATTAATAATAAAAGATAATAATATTCTTTTCTCTTCAAAAAAGCCACAGAATTGCTTCGTGCGAACTGAAAAATTATCCGACAGCGATGAGAAAATCTGCCAGCATCTTTTGTGTCTGACAGCTGTCAGCTGTCAAAAATTGCCCGCCAAGTAACATGCAAACAGCTGAGAATGACGCAAGGCAAGCGCAGTGGGGCGGACAAGAGAAAGCATAGAAGACGATCGTAAGAAAGCGGACAAATGGCAAGATAAATACAAATAAATATCTGCCGATTGACAACACGGAGGAATAGCCGTGCCAGCTGTTGCCGATTCCCAGCAAATAGAACAGCAACAACCACAACGAAAGTAAGTTGCAGCCGAAGACACGCCACGTCACAACCAAGCAATTGGCGTGCAACATGTGAATGAGAAAATGTGTTGATGGCGAATTAATGCAGCAACAATGCCACAATATATTGTTGTTAATATTGTTGCTATTGCTATTGACAGCGCTCATCGGTGGCGGCGGCGGCGGCCCGCAAAGGCAGCAACGTGGCGCATATTGTCAATAGCGGCGCAAATACGGACTTGCAACATTGCGTATAACAGCGTGTTGTTGTTGTGGCAAGGCATGCATATGGTTGGCGGATGTATTAATAAGCTTTATATGTGTGTGTATGTGTATCGAGGTATGAACAACTTATTTAATAGCGTTGTGGCATGCAAAAAGCTCATAATCAACTATTTAAAGGCGGCAACAACGCGCCAACTTGCGCTGCAAAATAGTGGTGAGCATACAAAAACAACTGTTAGTATATACATGTCTGCTTGCAAGCTTATATTTGTTGGCTTTGTGCGGCTGTTGCAACAATGTGTGTTGGTTGCGCGTAGCGAATCGCTTTGTTGCCGCTTTCATGCTCCGCTCTACAGTTGTGTTGCTTGCCTAGCAGGCAATATGCCATTTTGTTGTTGGCTTTACACACTTCTTCTTAGTTTTCCTACTTATCTTCATTTCATTTAATTTTCTGCCAAATAAAGCAAAAAAAGACGAGAAGGAAAAAACAATTGAATTTTATTGTTGGGTGTGTGCGCGCATCCGATTCAGTTTAGCTAAAGTGTTGTTGTTTTTGTTGATAAAATAATGTGTCTTGGATTTTTCAACAGTTATCTGATACATACATATATACATTTGTGTGTTTATCTATATACATACATACATACATATCTGCTCATAAATGCTCTCTTTTTGTCCTGCTTATGCGGCCTATAAACGCCTTGTCACACAATTTCGCCTTAATGACCATGTCGCGCCCCAGTTTCAGTTGTTGTCTTTTCCCTTGAAATATTTTGGCAATCAATAGCTTTGATTTTATTGTCCTCTGCTGTTTTTTTGGCGACTTGAAATCGAATTTCGTTCCAGTTGTCTGCGAGTTGTACGTTATTTACTGCCATTTTGGTTAATAACTGTTATTATATACTCACCAGAGAAGTGTTGGCATTGCGTTTGTGTGTCTAATAGGATATTTTTGATTGCCTATGCATTATTTCGTTGGGTCTTGTGATTTAAGTAGATAATTATTTAGTGACTTATTAAAAGCTTGGTAATGGAAATCAGTGCCGTATATATTGTACATATGTAAGTACATACATACGAGTATATTATATTGAACAGGGGATAGAAGAGGACCAAGAAAGAGACCATAAAACAATTTACATATATGCGAATGTAAGACTTTGATTAGAAAAAGGATCGCAACTATCCGCCAAAGGTTTTTTTGCCGAATTTTCGCAGGTTCCACAGTACTTTTGTACTGATGAACTGCATCAGAAGCACAGGGTGGTTTATACCATGTTCAGACCGAAAATTTAAAAGATTAGCTTACATTCAAGCATTTTATAACCCAAGAGTGTTCTCACTGCCGTTAGAAAGATCAAAAGAAAGATCACGCAAAATACAGCTGTTATTGTCATTCAACGTTTCACATCGCTTAATATTTATTAAAAGAAAAGATTGTCACATAGTATTTTGAAATAAAAGGCGTCTTTTTTTAATATTTTCCAAATAATAGCAATAATGGATGCATTTTTTCATTTGTTAAGTCGATTTTCAGGTGAAATTAGATTCATTGCTTTAAAAAAAACATTGTTGGCTTATATTTTTTCCCTTAGTAGTATCTAAATCCGCTGTGATAATGTAACAGATTTCCAGTGCTGACAAGTAGATTGCGGAAAATCAGAGTCGCACAGAGAGATTTAGCTTGGATCAATTTCAAATCATTTCAATGAAGTGATTGGGAACTGTCATTTTTGTATATCGAAATCTTGATAAATTTTTAAGATTAGTGGGATTAGTCCATTCAACAGCCGAAATCGTGTGATTAAGTGTCGGTCTGAACATGGTATTAGAGAGGAGACAACAGAGCAAAGAATATTAGTACCGCTGGTATCACAATGGGCCTCCTAAAGGCCATTAGACAATCACTCTACCTACCTAGCATACTACTTCGGAGGAAAACTCTTTAGCCTAACAATTATATAATTGATCATATTAACCTCACAAATCGACATAGCGCTAACAATGAATGAGAATTTGAATAAAAATATGGTTTTATTTTTCGACATTATCTTTATTTAGAGTGATGTGTTTGTTGTAGCAGTTCTTCAACGTTTCGATATCGGTTAGAAAGTGTAAATTTAAAATTATAGCGTTTGTTTCCTTTTTAACTTTACCATTTCAGTGAAAGTTACTTTCCGAATTACTACCTAAGTCTGGGATATAGAAAATAATCGTTGGGAGCCAAAGGGCTCGTTATAGCAGAAACTGAAGGATCGATTACATTGAAGACACTGGACAATCAAGAATACAGATCATTCTCATTTTTATCTAACACACGAGATTTGTTTAGCATTGTCGCATTTTATGATGTCCCTTTAATAATACCATTATTACTAAATTCAGAAAACCCCTACTTCATCTCTTTTAATATGCTAGCTCAGAACTGCCGCAACACCTAATAAGACACGAATGTTTTATCAGCTGACGGAATGAATTTTTTCGTTAGCAAAGCCGAAATGGAGACCAATGAGTTGAAGTAAATGGGATGAAACATGATGAATTATCGATAGTGTTTTAGTTCAGGTTAAAATTTGAAGAATTATCAAATATCAAGAATTTCAAGAAATTAAGTTTTTATGTATGTGGTACGATCTCTCAGTGCGGTTAATGGTAAAGCCTGTCACATATTCCGTTAGAAAAGTTCACTATGATCCAGTGAATACAGGAATTCCACTTATACACAGTGGCCAGTCGTTGTTTCGCTGTTTGCCCATCTGATCTTTCCAGCGGAGTGGAGGTCTTACCCTCCCTCTACTTTCCGTGGCGGGTACTGCGTCGAATACTCTCAAAGCTGGAGTATTTTCATAATTATATTCGGATGACATGAATTAGCCAGTGTTGCCGCTGTCTCTTAATTTGCTGAACTATATCTCCTATACTTGAATCATAAAGGCTCTGATGCATTTGTTGAGGCTGCTAATATCAGTTTTTCCTGTATTTCCTGGATCGCTGAAAGTACGCACAGTTGCTAAGGATGTGGTCATCGACCAACGCCTGCTCATCTCACGCGAGATGCTGAGGTCCAGTGCTAGAATGCCAGAGGACAGCCGATTTACAATGTTAAAGCAGGTTTAAATTGTGTAAAACAAAATAGGCATCAAAATGTTCTTGTGTATAATTAATCTGGATAATTTTGGTGTTGCTTGTATTTTGGTTTGATGACAATAACTGATGCCATAGAAATTTTTCGCTGCAAATTAACACTCGGGGTTATATATTTCAACGTCTGATGTGGTAAGGCTTTTTTGTAAAAAGGTTTCTTAAATTTGTCTTCTTTTTTGTGCAGATAATTGAATTTTGAGAATGCGCCATGTGCTGGAAGGGCTCTTGGAGCCGATGTTGATAAAATAAAGTCGTTGAATGATGCAATCATCGAATAAGAACTCGTGAGATTGTTGAAAGGTTAAATCTATCCAACGCAACCGTTCACAAGCACATGAACCCTCTATAATAAATTTTTAAGCTTGACATATGGGTTCCTAATGTCCCTACCTGTTGAAGAGCATTGTTATTGCCAACGAACAGTTTATTGTTTTCTTGAATGTAAATCGCAAGAGATCATGATCTTGAAAGAATAAATCAGCCTTTAAAGGTCGATAGTCTAAAAAAAGTTTAAAAGTTAAAAGTTTTAGTAAATAAAAGTTTTACTCCAAGGAACTCCTGCTGAAAAGCAACGATGAAGGGTCACTTAATTTACTGAGAAAGAGACATATTTTGAAAGTTGAAAGAGTGCTATGAACGTAGTATCGTCTTTAACAAGAGCTTCAACGAATATTAAAATCAAACTTTGATTAAAAGTATTGTTTTTTTTTTTAACTTGTATATGTTGAGTAAATTAGTAGTAAATGTTATTGTATCCACGGTTTTTCCCGTTCTCAATCAAAAGGCATTTTTAATTGATAATATAATTTTATTTAATTTTTATAGGTATTGAAAAATATTTTAATACCTCTAAATTAAAATAAACATATGACATGTGCATGCTTATGCATTTTTCACTCACAAAATTAATTATGCAAAGTCCACACCATAAACATAATTTTTAATTTGACAAAAATCTAAAAGTTTTGAAAGCAACTGTCATCAACGCAAGCGCTTTTTTTCCTCTTTATTTCCATTATTTACATTTTAATTGAATACTAAAATTATTAAAAATGCTGTAAAGTAGTTAGAGCCACTATATGCAGCCACACTAATACACACACACAAACGTTGACTCATACATATACACACAGATGCATATCTGCAACTTAACTAGCTGCCGGCAAACAAGATTGCACAAATCACTTGGCTGTCAGCGTCGCTTAAATGAAAAGTGTTAAAAAGCTTAAGTATTGTTGCAAGCTCACATGCTTGTATATATGTATATGCGTGTGTTAGTATTTAGAAATTAATGTATGTAAATACAGTGGCCAACCCAAAAAGTGTTGTTTTCACGCCAACTGCCAAACGGCGATTGTAATTTGACTTAATGCGATTATTCGAGGTGGAAAAGAGTGAGAGAAAAAAAAACACAATCGACAACAGCAAACTTTTAAATTAATGAAAACGTATTTGTGTTTAATTATACGGCAAGCAGTTGAACGCATTCGTTGCGGCCGATTAGTTAGCGCAACTCACTTACTCACCAGCTGCCGAGCAAATCAGTGAGGTGTTAAGATGGACGGTGATGGCTTGAGGTGAATGGCTGCATGTATGCATTCTATTTTTAGTATACAGTGGCGTCGAAGTTAATAGAACAAGAGCAGGGGAAGTTAATAGAACAAGAGCAGGGAAGGCTATTCATGTTTTAAATAGAAAATTTTGTTTATAAAAAGAACTTGATCGGTCAGTTTGTATGGCGGCTGTATGATCTGATAATGGCAGCTTTCAACAAATTGGTACCTATTTGGAGAGGAAAGGACGTATGCAAATTTTGGTATCAATATCAAAACCCTGAGAAACTAGTTCGTAAATACAAAAAAGTAAAATTATTTATTCAGCAACATTTATTTCGTCGCCTTCAAAGTAATCCGCACCAGTTGAAATACACTTACGCCAACGATTTTTCCCGTCCTCGAAACACTTTTTATAAACACTTTTTGGATAGTCTTCAGCTCCTTCTTGTTTTATATCTTCGATATTGACTGAAAACGGGTTCCACGGAGCGGCAATTTCAGTTTGAGGAACAAGAAAAAAATCACTGCGAGACAAATCTGATGAATACGGTGGTTGATCCATGGTATTCATTATGTAAAATCCATGAATTGTTCTTCCAAAATTCCAGCTGTGTTTGACTTATGTTCTCACGCACCTCAATACAGCCAAATCGAACTCCTTATTGATCGTTTGTCCCTCCGGAACAAATTCATGATCCACCAAACTCTAAATATTGAATAAGCAGTGAGCTTCTCCTTGATTTTTGTAATACAAGTTACTTTTTGGACATCTGTTCTCCAATTCTCAGTCGGTTTGGGATCAGTCTGCGGAATACGATAGACTACATAGCTTGAATCGAGTCAGATTTTTTATATAGATGGTTAAACAATTTCCTATTCGGTGATACCGAAGAGTATTGTGTATTGTTATAAGGCTTCATTTCAAGTTCAGGGACGGGCTTAAATTTTGCTTCAAGAAGTATCATTTTTAAAGAAAATATAGACCTGTTTCAAATTCGAAAAAGAGCACTTTTCTCCCTAAAGTCTGGAATAGACTAAGTTAGGGAAATCATAACTTTTCATCAAGAAAAAAAGGTAAGAAGTAATCATGATGTTATATTTTTGGCCGACACTGTTTATGGCTATGAGAGAAATAAAATAATATACTAAATATTTAAAAAAAAAATTAAAAATTAATTAAAAATTAATTTTCGACTTAATTTATTTTGTCTTGCATCGAACACTGACTTATTTTTATTGGGTCTTAAAAAGCAGTGTCTTATTTTTTTGGATGAAGCGAGTCTTCTTGCAACCAAATCTGCATTGAAATTTGAAATCAATTCGTCAACGGAAAATTGAAAATTCAATTCGATCTGTTTTCGCGGCCTATAACTGTTGAAGCGGATATGCCACTTGCCACACATACATAAATATTCTTAGCATGCATGTGTGCTTGTTTAATTTTTTATTTATTTTTAACTTCGCATTTAATTACAAAACAAATTGGTGACAGCTCAGTGATTTTGAACAAATTAGGGAAAGCCATTGATTACGCCTTGAAGAGAGGTGTGTCATTCGAAGTAACACTGCAACGCCTAAATGACAAGAGGCTTGTTCTTTTTAAAAGCTAAAGAGGTGTGAGATTGCATTTTTAAGCTTACTTATATGCTTAATTAAGTAACTGGGTAATGTTAACACGTTTGTTAGAACCCTTAGGGGCATACATATGTGGAATGTGTTAGAGATCTATTTAAGATACAACTTAATGAACGTATAATGAGTTGGATACACTTGAACATTTTCTGGTAATCATATTTGGTTCAATAGTTTTCCTCAGTTCAAATATATTAAAACGGAGAGTTTGGCAGCAATATGGTGTACGTACAAAAATATGGTTAAAGATCTCTTAATCTTCTTATTTGCAGCACAAGAAGGTTATCGTAGAAGACTTGTCACAGGAGATCTGGAGCTTAGTCTTTCAAACTATTAATAACTCAGCACATCTAAATCTCAACTTTTAAATACATAGATGACCTATTTTATTTTATTAAATAATAATTAATAGTAGCCTTCTTATTAAACCAAATATTTACTCGTATTTGACCTATTTTGATAGGCTTCGAAATTCATAAACAAAAAAGATAAAACGCAAAGTGTTTAGTTATTTATCAATATTTATTTTGTTGTCTTCAAAGTAATCCCCACCAGATGTAGTACACTTTATGCAAATAACTGGTCGCTCCAGATTTCTTGGCCTTGTTTTATCTCTTCGATCGACAACGAGTTGTAAACGAGTTCCACGAAGCAGAAATTTTAGTTTGGGAAACCAGAAAAAATCACACGGAGCTACATCTGGTGAATACAATGGTTGATTAATGATATTTATTGCGTTTTTGACTTTAAATTGGTTTAGTACGTTATCATCTTGTAAAATCCATGAAATGTTCTTTCACAAATCCGGTCGTTTTCGATGGATGTTCTCACGCAAATGCCTCAATACGGCCAAATAGAAATCATCGTTGACCGTCTGTCCCTCCAGGACAAACTCATAATGCCCCAAATCACGAATACCGAAAGAAACAATGACCATCATCTTGATTTTTGAGGGGCTTGAACGTGGTTTTTTGGGTTCGGCACGTTTTTTCATTCATTCCTATGACTGTTGATTTATTTGCATGTCAAACTCATAAGGCCATGTCTAATTGGCAGTTTTAATGCTCTCCGTTGATGTGGAATCGGAGTTCGGACGATCAAGCATGTCCAAAGAGACGTGTTTATTACAGTACTTTTTTTGGAAAAAAAATCAGCTCGAGCAAGAATGTTTTTCACCCGAAAAATACCCACCAAAATCATGCGAACCGACTAGCAAAAGATTTCGAGCTCTCTTGCCATCTCTCCAACGCTTGTCTGACGATTTTCAAGCACTATATTCTTCATTTTTTTTAATATTTTGACCAGTTGAAGAAGTCGAAGGTCACCCAGAACGAGAAATGTCTCCAATGATCTCTCTATCATTTTTAATATTCGACTATAAATATATATAATATGGCTAAATTAATATCACTTTAATTTCTTGGTCTCATTTTACACTTGAACCATTACATTCTGTTTTGCAGTATAGTCTGAAAACATTTGTGCGCAATGCTAAAATAAAATACTTTCCTTTACTTCTCGGTGAGAATCCATCCAAGTCACACATCTTAGTTTGAGTTTACTTTATTACGATCCGAAGTATTTCAGTAGTACAAAGCGTCCAGTTAAGGTCGTGAAGTCAACGAAAACTTGCCTCATGTGAGTCATTCATTTATCTCTGATAAAAGGAATAATATTAAAAAAGTTAAAGAAACAGTGGTTGAAAACCGTTGTGTTGGCATCAGAGAAATACCAGAGGAACTTAACATCCTTATGAATTCACTGTAAACATTTTGGGTAATGTTTTGCGTATGAAGCCTGTCAATGACGGACGTGGGTCTTTTGGTAAGTCGTTTAAGCAAAAAAAAAATAAAAATAATGTCCAACGAATAATATTTAAAAAATTAGTAGAAATCGAAAAAAATTGTTCAAAAGACTGAATATTATCTCAGCTGATACTAAATATTTATCTGTCCGGGTCTAATTTCATCAGCAAATTATTAAGTTCATCTCGGCCGGAGACTCATTGAATTAAGCATTAGCGTGCTTGATTTGGTTCAGGAGGAGCCTCTTACAAAGCAATAGTAGGAATTTGTATAGAAATGTGGTGAAATGTTGGTTTTTCCATGTCCGGGTCAAATTTGATATGAAAGATTTACACTAAAATTTTTAAATAGGAAAGAAAGAGATAATGAATAAATGTTTTCCTTTCACAAAAAAAAAAATCATAAAAATATATCTACTACTCTAACTACTATGAAGTTTGACTATCGTCATCTCCAAAGAGAAAGGAGTCAGTCAGTACACACATACTAACATACTTCATTACTTTCTTATGTGAATGGGAGTCAAACTGAAAATAACAAAATGCAAATTTCTCGCCTACTTTAATACAAGCATCGCGTTTGTTGCAGCTTGTTGGCATTTAACGCGATGCGGCTACTGATTGGCTGTCGCTGATAAGTCGCTCGGCCATTAAGGCAAGTAAGTAAGCGCTTGTTCATAAGTAGACATTTAAGCACGATGCTTTGAGTGGTTTCAATTTCACACTTCATTGTTGTACGCTCTTTTTTATTTGCTTCACTTTTTTATTGTTTTTTTGGTTGACTTTCGTTCATATTTTACTATACTTTTGTGCGCTACTGTGTATGCCACACAAGTCCGTGCAAAATTCCAATTATGTATAACTGAACTGAGAGTGCCCCAAGTTTTGACTTGACGGCGTGTTGTATTTGTTGTAGCGCTCAAGTGTAGCCTCCACTCCACTTTCTCAAGCTTAGTTGTGGTTTTGTGGTCGCCTTCACTTGCTACATCCCTTTTTGAGTTGACATCCTAAGGACTTGCCACAACCCTTTTTCATGTAATTTATTTGCTTGCAACATTGTTGCTTGCGGTTTGGGTTTTTGTAACCCATATTTGTCATTGATATCATTTAAACGTATGTACTATATACATAGGTATAAGTATATCTTCATTCAAAGTTTTTTGTATGCAAATTTTTTGTGCTGAAAGTTTCTTGCCAAAGTCTTGGCAATAGTTTCGTAAGTTTTTGCTTGTTCTTGCGTTAATTGCGGTGTGATCCGAAACCTCGTGTTTTGACATAATGAATGTAGAGACAAATTGCGCCAGTACAGACATATATTCACTTCCCTATACTACATGACTTTGTCTGTGTATGTGTGCGTGCGGTAAGCTGTGAGTGTCCCACACGTGCTTTGAGGAGCTTTTGAGGCATAGCTGACAACCCTTTGTCAAGTGATGCGTGCTAAGTTGTCTTAATTGCTTAACTGGCTTAGGTCTTTAAGTCACCGCCGAGGAGTGTGCCCACCTTTGCTTCGCATAAATTATTGCTTTGTTTATGATATAAATAATTTGGTACGAACAAAAGGTTAAACAATTTGTTTTGCATATTTATTGGCATTTGAATTGGAGTTTAGATTTTGGAAGGAAGTTTAGATAGCATAATATTAACACTTCATCATTACTAAATATTCATAATGTACTAAGTAGAGTGCCACTACTGTTAGAATAATTGAATTTAAGGGAGATAATTCTCATGAAAAATTTATTCTAAATAAAAGTGAGATTTCTTTAAGAGATATTTCACATTGAGAAATTGAGGGTATCACATATAGGTTTGTTGACAACTTCGCTAAATAGCACAGGAAAAGTATTGGAATACGAAAGTGCATCATTTCCAAACTAAATACTTGGAAATTAATCTCCGATAATAGACAACCAGAACTCATCTATCAGTTCCCCCAAAATTTTAAAGAAAATTGTCGAGCACACAATGCTTAATATAAAAAGAGTATGTCAAAATTCAATACCCAAGGCTTCCCACAGAAAACATGAAGCAGTAGTTTACTGGTGTATTGAAATTTTGCCCAATTTAGACGCATATGTCTTCGCCTTCGCAGATCCTATACGATATCCAG